>JAQZBX010007882.1:0-49366 GCA_029593785.1 Cabassous unicinctus | reverse complement strand
TGTGGTGTTGGCAATGTTCTGCTTCTGAGACTTGGTCCTGTTTACAGGGTTATATTCAGATCATGAAAATTCAGTAAGCTTTACACTAATGATATCCGGACTTGACTATGTGCTTATGATTCACAATAATTTTTGGCCACATCAGATACAGTCTTTTAAAAATATATATTTATTTTTAGTTGTGGTGAAATGTATGTAATATTAAAACCATTCTAATCAGTTTTTTAAAATTTTTTATGGTTCATAAAAATCAAGATTTTTCACAGTATATGCCAATATTTGTAAAATGATATATAAATACATATGCATATATGTGCATTTTCTTACATAAATGTTATTTTATATATATATATTTTTAAAGGTGCTTAGATTACCTAATTATTACTCAGAAATTACAGGGATTCCCATGTTCCCCACCTCCCACACCTCCCACAACATCCCACACCAACATCCTTCATCAGTGTGGAACATCACCCATAATGGATATACACATCCTGGGGCTTTGCCACCAAGCATAGACCACATTTCACATCATAGACCACCCTGTCTCCCACACAGTTCTGTGTGGTATATGCTGATGCAAAATGGCCTACATCTGTTGCCACAATGCCAGTCATGACAACCCCCAAGTCCCAAAAAAGCCCCTGTATTTCAACTGCCTCTCCCCTCCCTGCCTCAAAAATGTCCAGTAGCCACCGTCTCCACCTCACTATTACAATTTCTTCCATTGCTTGAATCACAATATACGACAGAACACCACCAAGTCCATTCTAGTCCATAGCTCTTCCCCCAATCCTGGGGGTTTTGGGATGGTGATGTCCACTCCACCTCCAAGTGAGAGAAGGTTTATATTCCATGGATACGGTGGATGGGATTATCCTGCCTCTTTGACATTAAGCACATTGACAATACTGTGACTCTTTCAACATTAACTATTTCCAAACTATTTTAATCACTCCAAACCAGAACTCCTAATCATTTAGCAATAACTCCTCATTCCAATCTGCCCTCACCCCTGGTAACCACTATTCTGCTTTCTTTCTCTATGAATTTGCTTATTCTAAGTATTTAATATAAGAGAAATCACACAATATTTATCCTTTTGTGTCTGGCTTATTTCACCCACCATGATGTCTTCAAGGTTCATCCATCTTGTAGCATGTACCAGTGCTTCACTTGTTTTTATGGCTCAATAATACTCCATAGTGTGTATAGACCAAATTTTGTGGATCCATTCATCTGCTGATGGACGCTTGGGTTGCTTCTGCCTTTTGGCTGTTGGTTATAATGCTGAAATGGACATTGCTGTACAAAAATCTGTCTGAATCCCTGCTTTCAGTTTTTTTGGGGGCACAATGAAAAATTAAAAGTAGAGGAATGCTTATTTTGTTTTTCTTTTTTTATTGAAATTCCATAAACTTTTGTTACTTATATGTTCTTTGAATCAGTGTTATCAACTAAACGATTCTTCTATTAATGAAATAGTGAATGAATTTTCTCCATGTATTCATTTCATATTTGTAAGAGTTAAGTTTTTCACATTTTGACAATTATAGGTTAGCATTTTTTAAGTCTGTCAGTTTTTCTCAAATTATTCTTTCTTATTTCAAATTGAGGTTTTTTATTCTATCAGTCCTTTGCAATTTTCTGTTCCTTAACAGTATGGTGTAATTTAGTGAATTTTTTTTACTTCCTTTTTTTTAAAGTTAATTTCTAAGTTCTTTGAATCATGTTTTCAAGTCCTCAAGATGTTTCCATCTCATATCAGGTAAATATAATTTTCATGAAGCTCTCTGATTCTTATTTTATTTCATACTATTTTAATATAATAAATGAATGTATTCATTTGCCTGCCATAAGGTTTTATTTTATGCTTTAATGCTTGTAACTTTGGGAATATTTTTTCTTCTTTTCATTATTTTGCACATTAAACACCATTATATGGAGTTAATTGTAATTGTTCTATTCTCCCATGTTAAATGTGGTAGACATTTTGACTATCAGAAAGAGGTACAGATGTAGGTTAGGTATTGGTCAAAGTAGTTTATCTAATTTCATGCTCAGGAATCACTCTTGTGATTTTATGATGGCCTTAAAATATTTTCTTATTTTGAGCTACTTTAATCCTCAACCTTATGCTTGATTCATGATCACTTTCTACACTGAGTTCTTTGATTCCCACAGTGATACAAGTCTTACCTTCCTAAGTGCTCCTCTGTACTTTAGATCTCATATGCTTCTGTAACAGTACTTTGAGACCTATATCCCCCAGAACTCCCTTCCTTATTTGAAACTTTCCTTCCACTATTTCTTTCCTTATCAATTTTCTTCTGCCTACTTTGTCTCAGATTCATTCAATTTTTATTTTAGCATTTATTTCTCTTCTCTCTCCCAAATATAGTGTTTACTCAAATATCCAGTTATCTTTATTATCTGTTCATCTTTTAAAGTGGATTAATGAAACGAATTATTTTTTTAAAATTATTTATTTAATTATTTATTTATTTATTTTTACTTATTTATTCCCTTCCCCACCTCCCAAGATGGCTCCCTCATATGTCTGCTTGTTGTCTGCTCATCTTCTTTAGGAGGCACTGGGAACTGAACCTGGGACCTCCATGTGGGAAGTGTGTGTACAACTGCTGGAGCCATTTCTGCTCCCTGCTTGTTGCATTGTCTGCAGTTTGCATCATCTGATGATTGCAGTGTCTGCTCATTGCAGCGGTTGCAGCATCTGCTGGTTGTGGTGTCTGCTCACTGCAATGGTTGTGGCATCTGCTGGTTGCGGCATCTGCTCTTTGCAACACCTGTTGGTTGTGACATCTGCTGGTAGCAGTGTCTGCTGGTTACTGTGACTGCTTTTTGTTGCATCTGCAGTTTGCAACATCTGCTTGGTTGTGGCATCTGCTCATGGTGGCATCTGTGGCATCTCCTCATTGTGGCATCTGCTGGTGGTGGTGTCTTGCTGGTTGCGGCATCTGCTGGTTGAGGCATGTGTTCTTTGCAGCATCTGCTCATCTTCTTTAGGAGGCACCAAGAACCGAATCTGGTACCTCCCATGTGGGAGGTGGGTACCCAATTGTTTGAGCTACATCCACTCCCGAAAGGAATTCTTAGTGTCATGTTTCGCCCCTTGTTTCAGGTTTTGGTTCCAATGTCACCTAATCATGGAGGTCCACTTCACACTTTCTCTGAATTATGTAAGATCTCCAACACCACAAAGCCGTTTTCTTGTTATACCTTTTCTTGGCTTTGCTTCTCATGATGATGTTTCCAGTCCACAACACTTTTATTTGTTGTATTTCTTGCCTACAGATAGGTCCTCAAAAGTGTTATGGAGAAATAACCTACCAGGAGTGTCTAGAGAATTATAAAAGGAAAAATTCTGTAGGCTCTCTCTTGCCTATCAATTTTAAATGTCTCTGTTTGGGCCTGTGAGTGTGTGTGCCTGTGTGTGCACTAATTCATCTGTGTAAGTATACATTAGTATTCTGAATTTACATGATTACAGCACTCCTATGCTTTATACTTTTGATGTCCTAATCTCCACATGCCTATATCATTGTGCAGTTATGTTATCATTTGGAACAATATTCTTTGAGTAACCTTAAAAAATATAGCTTAAACACTCCAAACATAGCACTTCATAATTTAAACAAAGTAGAAGGATACTAAATTTGTATAACTTTAAATATATCTGCTAGATTCTGCATGAGATATACTGTGGTGTAACATTATTACAGTTTATCATATTTATTAATTTGGTGCAATAAAATATGGGTGACACTGCCAGGAAGAGAAATTGCCAGAGCTTATCATATATATTTATATCTCATATCATTAGATTTCTTATATAATGTTAAAACATGTTTGTATGTATTCTCTAAGATATTTTAAGTGACAGAGCAAAGAATTTTATTCATTGAACTAATGCCAATGTGTAGTATATCATTTTAGAAGCAAATTTTTTTGTATTGATAAAATTCTTTTCTTGTTTTGAACCAGAAGATAATTGGAACATATTTCCCTTGGGGCATCTCCTGTGGTTTATAACAGCTAAGTGGATATAAACAATCTATAAATAGCTAAGTGGACATATTCATAGTATAAACTACATCTGACTCCTGTTCCACAAGGAAGCGGAATTTTCAGATAATTTGCAGACTATTTTAGGATATAGAATATAAAATATTAAGTTTAAATATGCTATGAAATCCCTGGTACTAAACCCTTGAGTTCTTGCCTATTGCATAGACAACTAGAAATGGTCCATCAAAACCTGATTTATGTAGAATTCTATGTAGGAATGGGAATGTCACACTTATTGGAAAACAACATAAAAAAAATAAAATGTAAAGGTAATGTTTGTAGCAATCAGTGTGCTTCAAATTAGGTGGTTGCTTTCGTTTTCCATTAGTTCTTAGCATATCAATCATAGTCCCTTTAAATTCTCTGTCTGATAATTACAACATCTCTGTCGTATCTGTATCGAGTTCTGACACTTAACCTGATCTTTAGACTGTCTTTTGCCTTTTAGTTTGTTTTGTGATTAATTGTTGAAAGCCAGGCACGCTGTATCAGCTAGAAGAAACTGAAATAAATCAAATTTAGTGTGAAATCTTAGGTTTATCTGGTTCAGAGTTTGGCTGAGTTTATTGTTTCCTGCAGCTGTAAGTTTTAATGTAAAAACCTTCTTTTGGTGTCCTTGGTTTTGTCTTGACTGCTTTCTTTGGGTTTCATTAGAGACTTCTTAAATTGGGTCAAAGTCTTGCAATTCTTTTTGATGTAACCCACTGCTTATTCCATGTGCTAAAGAAAGGCTGTTATGTTAGCAGTCATGAAAAGAGCATTCATCTCATTGGAAATCTCAGTCTTTGGTCTTGGGAATGATTGAAGACAGCTCATGTGATGAGATCTTTGTGTATGTATATATATGTATATATATATACATTATGCATTTGCTTTTAGGTTTTATTTTATTCTCTTATCTACTTTATAGGGATGTGACTACTGCACACATCACATTACAATATAATAATATATAATAGTGAATGTTATAAAGAAGGAAAAAACTAAACATTAATAATGCATTATTGTAGAGATATATTAAGGCTACTATCTATCTATACACTCACTCTTTATTTAGCTTATATAAGATTTTTCATTCCAATCACAGAATCTAATTAAGGTTGTTTGCCGTGAAGATTTTTCCTACTCATCGCTGAGAATTATTAAACTGATTCTTTTTTATTCATTTCTATTTTTACTGAAGGTTTTGATTCATTTATTCGAAATATCATGCTTGGTTTTTAATAATTTTGAGAAATATCATGACACTCACTCCTTATTTATATTTACCTGGTTCTAATTTATGTACTATTTTCCTTTCGCAATTGCCCTGAATATGTTATTTTTATATAAAAATTTTAAATAGCTTGAACACTTGTTTAATATTTTTAAAGCATTAGCTAATTTTTCTTTAAAATTTATTAATATTTTCCAGCTATTCAATCTGTAGGAGCAAATTTTACTTGCCGATTCATCATAGCAAGCAGTAAAATTTTTAGTTTGCATAAAATGATGTTTAAATACCCATATTCATGATTCTCAGGGTGCACTTCATATTTGGCACTGCAACCTCCCAATCTTTCTTTAACCTTACTTTCCAGACCTTCCCTAAATCTCCCCCATAATACTGGACATTCTAAAATGAACCATGCATTTTTTGCATCTTTTTTACTCTTCCCCTCTGCCTGACTTGCCCAATGCTCTTATTCTCTCCCATACCATGTGATCAACTCCTTAGTGTGAAATTTGACAGATACCATGTCCTTTTGAATTTTCTGATAAAAGCACTCAATTTAAATATATATATACATAGAATCAGGTTTCACAGTAATGTTACTTATATTGTTCATTCTGTTAAGTCTTGCATGCCCTGGCAATGTTTCTGTTAATCATTTGTTTTCCTTGAGTTTATTTTCTATTGAGCTACCTCTAAGATACCTTTATATTAACATAAAAATTATTTTTCTTAACTAATTTTATGTAAGAATTATTTTGCGCATTCTTGAAAAACTCTAGTGAAATATTCAATGGGAAGAAATTAACTCTTTGTACCATGTAGATTCAAACTGATTCTTATATCCACACATGAATATTGGAGGTTCATTCAAAAATGAAGTCAAGAATTTTGTAGATATCTGGAGAACATAGTATAGGATAGGTTAGGTAGGGTATTTGCCCTTCAAAATATAGAGAGGGGGTGGGAGGGCAGTAGAGCATCTATACATGTCTAAAGAAAACAAATAAAAAAGAGAGCACAAGAAAACTGTATTTAAAAAGGAAATTAGAAATAGTAATATAATGAAATTTCACATATTAAAGAAATTATTAACTTTATTTTTATTATGCAGAATAAATCCTTCTAAAAAAGATATCAGTGTGAGTTAAAATAGTAAATCCCAAGATATTGTATTTTATACAACTTTTAATAAAATAAAGTGATTTAAAAGATTAACATAAAAAGATATAAAGTACCTAAGTCTGAAGAAACTTGTTTTTACAATTCCATTTGCCTGAAACTCATTTCCTCCAGGTTTTTGAATTCAAGTCTTTCAGGTTGTTCAAATGTGACCTTGCCCCTAAAACTAACCTGAAACACTTATTTTAAGAGCAAACCCAAATGTCTCCATACAGCCTCTCCATTTAGTTTTGCTCCATACCACTCATCATCATCAACATTAACGAACTTGGTTAATTTATACCTCCCACCCTGCACAACAGAATGACATTCTTGTTAGATAGGCCTTCTGCTATTTCTAATACTGTATGTCCCCCACTCCCTTTACAGGGCCTTTGCAATGGTGTTCCCCATTTTATTACTCTTTTCCCATGTGCTTATGTTACTAACTCTTCCTCCCGTCAAGTCTTTGATCAAATGCCAAATTTTTCCTTCTATGAACACACTTTTTCTTTATTTAATATAATAAACTTTATATTTAAAGAGGTTTTAGATTACAGAAAAGTTACGTGAATGTATAAGGGATTCCCATACCACAACCCTTCCCTATCCCATATTTTCCCCTATTAATAACATCTTACAATTGTGTGGTACATTTGTTATAATTGATGAATAAATATTGAAGCATTATTACTAATCAAGGTCTACAGTTTACATTGTGATTTACATTTATTCCAATGCCCTAAAATTTCCCTGTTCCACCTATTATTCCTTTCCCCTCCCATCAGAACCTCTGGTGACCACTATCTTTATATCAATTTTACATATTCTGCTAAACTACAATATTATAAGTTTACTTTGCCCATGGTTGCATTCCCCCCTTAAGTTTGTTCATTCCTCAAACTTGAGGATTTTGGGATGGTGATGCCCACTCTGCTTCAGATTGAGAAGGGGCTTCAGATATTATGGGGCAGATGGAAAGAACTGTTTTGCTTGCAGCTGTAGATATTATCTGCTTTTTGGGGGTGTGGGTTTTCCATAATCATAATTTGTTAGTTGTCCTGGGTGAGTCCAATGAACTGGAAAGTAGGTGATGGCCACAACACTTCTGAGATTCAGAGCTCAACCAGCATATGACCAAACATAAAATTTAAGTCATGCTGAGTTTGGTTTAGAGAGGGGGAACTTTTTAGTAGCAAGAAGGTTTTCAGGAAGTAATGTGTAAGAAATAGTTATTATTCACTTTGTATAGGGCGTGAGATGGTGATCCTTTCTCATTCTTATGCATATGGATACTCCATTCTCCCAGCACCACTTGTTGAAGAGGTTATTTTGTCCCAGTAGAGTGAGCTTGGTGAACTTGTCAAATATGAGTTAGTCATATATCTGTGGATCTATATCAGAACTCTCAATTCAGTTCCATTGGCCAGTATGTCTATCTTTGCAGTTTTGACCACTGTAGATTATATAGCATGACTTAAAGTGAGGTAGCTTGTTTCCTCCAATTTTGTTTTTCTTTTTCAATATGGTTTTAGCTATCTGGGACCCGTTGCCTTTACAAATAAATTTTATAATTGGCTTTTCCAGTTCAGTAAAAATGCTGTAGGAGTTTTTACAGGGATGGTGTTAAATCTGTAAATCAATTTGGATAGGGTATACATCTTAATGATATTTAGTCTTCCAATTCATGAACATGTAATATATTCCCATTTATTTAGGTCTTATTTGATTTCCTTTAAGAATGATGTTTAGTTTCCTGTGTACAAGCCCTTCACATTCTTAGTTGTTTATTCCTAGATATTTGATTCTTTAACTGCTATTCTAAATGGAATTTTTTTCTTGATTTTCTCCTCAGATTGCTCATTATTAATGTATAAAAATGTTACTGATTTTTGTGTTAATCTTATATCCTACCACTTTACTGAACTAGTTTATCAGCTCTAGAAGCTTTTTTGTAGATTTTCAGGGCTTTCTATGTATAGTATCATGTCTTCTGTAAATAGTGACAGTTTTACTTCTTTTCCAATTTAGATTTGTTTTTTGTTTGTTTGTTTGTTTGTTTGTTTGATTTTGCCTAAGTGCTTGAGCGAGTACTTCTAATACAATGTTAAATAAGAGCAGTGATAATGAGCATCTTTGTCTTGTTCTAGATCTTAGAGGAAAGCCTTTAGCATTTCACCATTGAGTATGGTGTTAGCTGTGGGGTTTTCATATATACTCTTTATCATGTTGAGGAAGTTTCCTTCTATTCCTAACTTTCAAAGTGTTTTTATCAAGAAAGGATGCTGTATCTTGTCAAATGCTTTTTCTGCATCAATAAAATGATCATGTAATTTTTTTCTTTTGATATGTTAATGTAGTGTATTACAATTATTGATTTTCTTATGCTGAACCACCCTTGCATACCTGGAATACAAACCACTTGATAGTGTATAATTCATTTGACGTGTTGTTGAATACTATTAGCAAATATTTTGTTGAGGATTTTAGCATCTAAGTTCTTTAGAGGGATTGGTCTGTAGTTTTCTTTTCCCGTGGTATCTTTATGTGGCTTTGGTATTTGGGTGAGGTTCTAATCATAAAATGAGTTAGGTAATGTTTCTTCTATTTTTTGTAAGAATTTAAGCAAGACTGGTGTTAGTTCTTTCCAGAATGATTGGTATAATTCACCTGTGAAGCCAGCTGGTCCTAGGTTTTTTTTGCTTGGGAGGATTCTGATGACTAATTCAATCTCACTACTTGTGTTTGGACTGTTACATTCCATTTCTTCTTTCATCAGTATAGGTGGCTTGTGTGTTTCTAGAAATTTGTACATTTCATGCAAGTAATTTCCTCCTTGACCCCACTGATTATCTAAGAGTACATTGTTTAACTTCTAGATATTTGCAACTATTCTGGATCTCTGCCCCTTATTAGTTTCCAGCTACATTCCATTGTGATTAGAGAAATTATTTTGTATAATTTCAATCCTTCTTAATTAGTTGAAACTTGTTCTGTCACCAAGCATGTGGTCTGGAGAATGATCCATGTGCACTTGAGAAAAAATATATCCTGCTGTATTGGGGTTTTGTATCTGTATCTGTCTATTAGGTCAAGTTCCTCTAAAATGTTACTCAAAGTCTCTGTTTTATATTAATTCTCTGTCAAGATATTCTGTCTAATAATGTATTAAAGTCCCCCACTATGATAGTAGAAGCTGAAAATTTCCTAACTTAAAACATCAAAATGGATAGAAGGATAAAGAGTCACTGTTTTATATGACACAAAAACAATCAAAAAAGGAAAAGCAGTAATAATCCAGGAGAAAATAAAAGAGACAGATGAGTAACATAGGGAAAAATATAATGACCTGTAGGATCAAAATATATCAATTAAATGAGAAGAGATATAAAAATGTTGGTCAGATTTTGGTTTCTGCCATGACACTGTGAGTGGTACAAGAATCCCCCATCATGAAATAACTCTAAACTTAAACAAAATGCATTTAAAACAGTTTTCAGGCATTGGACAAGAGTCATAGCAGGTCAATTATCCATAATATAATGGAAATATATAAGAAAGGAATCAAGTTTATCCTGCCCTTCTGTACTGCTTGTTGATGAAGGGCATGCAGAGTACCAGCAGAGTATAAAGCTCTTGAAGAGCAGAAAAGGCAGACATTGAAGTTTTCTCCAGTTGAAGAAGGAGTAACAGTAAAGTTGGGGTTTGAAAATAATGAGCCCTGAAGGTCAGTACTGGGATTCTCTGTGAGTCCTTAGATCAATGCTGAGCTGTATTGAGCAGATAGATTATCACCAGACCTAGGAAAGGAGACACTACAGTGTGATAGCAGAACATAAATGCCAGAGTTCATGAAGGACTGAGAGAAGCTGGATTTATGGTGCAGGCAGTCTAGCAAATATATTTGATTAAATGCAAGCATGATGTTAAGCCAAAAATCATACACACATTAGAAACGTAAATACCTTGTCCCTTTAATAAATAGTATGCCTTAAGCCTGAAGATGACACCAAAGAGATCCCTTTAACAAAAAGTAATATGAAGCCTGAATGTTTCAAAAGTCATTGTTAGTAATTTATTGCCTGCCAGAAAAAATCTCAGCACCTCTTATTGAAAGACAAAATAATCTGGACTCCTTCCTATATATCATTTTTACAGTACATGAATTATAAATTTAAAAACATAACACAAACCAAGAAAATGTGAACTATATTAATGGAAAAAAGTTAATACAGATTTCAAGATAAAACCAAGTTTGAGATAATATCCAAGGATTTTAAAATTACTCGATACATATATTTAATACTTTTTCACAGTAATTGACTCTCTTAAAAGTAAAGCCAACTATGTGATATCTATAGTAGGTAAATCGTAAAAGGATATACAAACACATATCTGTAAATACAAGTATAGAAATACTATTGTTCAACATAGGACTATTGGAAAAATTATACCTCTGTATTTCAGAGATATGAAGGACAGTATAAAAGAACCACAGACCTAGTTTTTCAGAAAATTAAAAAAAATTCTTAAAACTTTAAAACACATACAACAGGATTTTCTAAAATTGAAAGGCGGAATAGAATTTTAAAAAAATAATTACTGAGTGATTGTGAGGGATAAATTTCTAATTTCATTGAAATGTAGGACAAAGAACTCATGTACTTTTCTGTTTCTCACTCCTCATTACTGCCAAAATTATTTTTAGAAATGATATATTGGAATCCCAACAAAACATATTTAGCAAAAAAATATAGTCATAAAATTAGTTTGTGAATTATTCTTTCTTCAACTTTTACTTATATTATTTGAAAGTACATTTGTGACTATAAAAAACTGATTTCAATGCTATGTGGAAATACTTGCTCTTGATGATTTTTCAAGGAGTAAAGAGAGCCTATTGAGTTGGCATTGATATAAAAAAAAATCTCCATCAGTTTCTCATGTGGCTTAAATCCTGAGGTCACCAATTGTGAAATAAATCGAGGCTGGCTTTTTTTTTTTAGATTTAGTTCTATTTATTTATTTATTCCGCCCCCCCCCCCGCCACTTGTGCTTGCTGTCTGCTCTCTGTCCATTCACTGCAGTTTCCTTGGTGTCTGCCTGTCTCCCTTTGTTACATCATCTGCCTGTGCCACCTCTCCATGGGCATGGGCTGTCAGCTCTCCACAGGTGTGGGCCAGCTTGCCCTTACCAAGAGGCCCCAGGAACCAAACCAGGGCCTCCAATATGGTAGATGGGAGCCCAATCTCTTAAACCACATCCACTTCCCAATGCTGGCTTTTTAATCACTAATTAAGCTTATCTCAGTATCACTGGATTTTTGAGGAAGAGAAGAATTGTTCTTTAAAAATTCATCAAACATATCATATTATTTTTAACTCCTTGATACATACCATAAAATTCTTTCCTGCTATTCAAGAGTTTAAATAGTTTCTATTGTAAAAGGACTTGCTTCTAAATCTACTGAAAAATTATTTCATTACTGTTAATTAGTGTACAATTCATAAGAAATCAATTCACCTAGTTATATACTGGCCATTAAATTAATTATAAAATATTTACTGATTCTGCACTGATGTTTACCTTCTTCTGTCATGTTTCTTTTTATATAATAAACTAATACATTAAAATAATAAAATGGATTGCACAAACATTATTATGTCAAATACAACAATATATTTATTGTGTAGATCAATTAGATGGCACTGCCAAATTTACTGGGGAAATTACACATGCTTTCCTTGTAATGCCTCAAAATTACCCATCTATCAACTGGTGCACATGGTTAGAAAGCAGATAGCATTGCAATAGCCAATGCAAAATACATTAAATTTTGGTTTTAGAAATGTTTAATGTAACATAGGTCAAGGTGAATTATAAATATTTAATAATAAAATCAGCATGTTTCTGAAAATACAGTGCAACAAAAATTTTGTAAACATCAGTATATATATAATAAGCTTTATAAGCACAAATGCATCTAAGGATTAACATTTATGAACAATTTTCATTTTCTCCTCTGAATTTTGTTGTATTCAATTTTTTGTGTAATGAACAATGTTTACATCTGTGATAGTGCCATACTTTTAAATAGAAAAATGTTTCATTGTGAAAAATGTGCTATTCCATCCCTGGTGTAATTTTAACTATTTCTGTAGAAATACCATCTCTTTTAACCAGTCATCAATTACAGCATTACAAAAGAATATCAAAAAAGTGTGAACAACATTATGTGGTTTCTAAGAGATAAGGAACTCTCTGGCACAAGCTTAACATGGATACATTAGTTCTTGGAACATGCCAAGCTATCTTCCTTGGAAATTAGTCCCAGGCATGATGGAATGGCACATTATCAGCAATCCTCACAGTAAGAGGTACCATGGTCTTATCAGGGTGAACAGCAAGCGATTCTCCTGACTTCTTGTAATCACAGTATCTCACTGGTATACTTGCAAGGTGAAATTTCCATTTGAACAGGACTTGAACAAAAATTTTAGGTTGATTTATTTTACCTCCCAACAAAACAAAAATGCATGTACAAAAAATTAAGCATAAGTTATCTTAAGGAAACAAATATTATATCACAGAAATTTCAGGCTCCTTAAATGGTTTATATGTTTCATTTGTGATAAAATCTTGAGCTTGACAAATTTGTAGAGAGATAATGGTGGTAGAAAAAGTATTGTTCTCAAAGTTAGAGTGCTTTAGTTTCATAGATAAATGATACTTCCTCAAAACTAAACACTTTTGCACTTCAAATGACTTTGTTAAGAAGATGAAAAGGCAGCCTACTCATTGAGAGAAAATTTTTAGAAACCACATCGGATAAGGGTTTGAGCTCCATGATCTCCATAAAGAGATCATGCAATTCAATGATAAAAAGAAAAGCAAACCAATTTTTTAAAAATGGGCAAAAGTTGAACAGACAATTTTCCAAAGAAGACAGACAAATGACCAAAAAGCATATTAAAAGATGCTCAACATCACTAGCTATTAAGGAAATACAGACCAAAACTAAAATGAGATATCATTTCATACTTTTGCAGAATGACCAATTCTTAAAAAGGCAAAAATGGGAAAACTCCTTGACTGTTGGTGTTAATGGAAAATGGGGTTCACTGTGTTATACAGTCCTATGCCTGGTACAATCTTTCCAAAGCATGCACCCAGTGACCCTAAGTTACATTAGAGAGCTGTGCTGTCACCTCAATTTTATAACATTTTCGTTACTCCAAATGGAAAACTCCCATACCCTATAGTACCCCCCGCCATCTTTGAGTATAACGTTTCAGAAACCACCACCTACCACAATATCTTTAAGATGTTTCCCTATATTTTCTTCAAGGAATTTTATGATTTGTTTCTATATTTCAGTCTTTGATCCATTTTGTGTTAATTTTTGTATAAGGTGTGAGATAAGAGTGTTCTTTCTTTATTTAATTTATGAATATCAGGTTCTCCCAGAACCATTTGTTGAATAAACTGTTCTGGCCCAGCTGGGTGGATGTAAAACCTTTGTCAAAAATCATTTAATGGTAGATGTGAGGGCCTATTTCTGAATTCTCAATTCTATTCCATTGGTCATTATGTCTGTCTTTATGCCGGTGCCACGCTGTTTTTACCACTGTAGATAAGTAATATGCCTTAACATCACGACGTGAATGTTTGCCAACTATGTTCTTCATTTTAAAGACATTTTTGGCTATTTGGGGCCTCTTATCCTTCCAAATAAATTTGATAATTGGCTTTTCCATTTATGTAAAAGAAAACAGCTTTTGGAACTTTGATTTCGACTGCATTGAATCTGTAAATTGCTTTCGGTAGAATTGACTTCTTAACAATATTTAGTCTTTAAATACAAGAACATGGAATATTTTTTACATTTATTTAGAGCTTTTGAAAATACTATCAGCAATGTTTTGCAGTTTGCTATGTATAATTCCTTGACAACCTTGGCTGATATTAATTCTAGTTTTTTCAAATTTAAAAAAAAAATTTTACAGTTGCTCTTGTTTAAGGAATTTTGTTATTGATTTCCTCTTAAAATTGTTCATTGTTAATCTATTGAAACATCACTTATTTTTATGTTCATTTGTAGCCACCAATTTGCTGAATTAGTTATTAGCTTTTAACCTTGTTGTAGGCTTTTTCAGAATTGTCTATAAATAGGATTACATCATCTGAAGACTAGGAAAGTTTCACTGCTTCCTTTCCAATTTGGATGCCTTTTAGTTATTTATTTTCCTTCAAAAATCACTCTGCATAGAGCATACACTGCAATGTTGAATAATTTTGGTGACAGTGAACTTCATTGTCTTGTCCTTGAAAATGATATATGCTGTAGACTTTTTTTTTAATATTTTAAAACATGTTTAGATTAATAAATGTTACACAAAAGTTACAAGGATTCCTATGTTCCCCACCTTCTAAACTTCCCACAACCTCCCACATAAACATCTTTCATTAGTGTGGCATATCACCTGCAATGGAAATACACATCCTGGGGCTTTGCCACTAAGCATGGACCATAGTTCACATTGTAGACCACACTCTTTCCCACACAGTTCTGCATGTTATACGCTGATGTAAAATGGTCTATATCTTTAGTTGTAATGTCACTCAGGATAATTCCCAAGTCCTGAAAAAGCCCCAGTATTACAACTGCTTTTCCCTCTCCCTGGCCCAAAAGTGTCCAGTGGCCACTGGCTCCCCATCAATGTTGTAATTTCTTCCATTGCTTGAATCACAATATGTCTACAATAGAACATCAGTAAGTCCACTCTAGTCCATGGCTCTTCTCCCAATCCTGAAGAGTCTAGGATGGTGATGTCCACTCTACCTCCAAATAAGAGGGGGATTATACCCAATGGATAAGATGGGTTGGATTATCCTGCCTGCAGCTGCAGACTCTCTCCATTCCCTTGGATGGCCGTTGTCCATCATCATCTCCTCACCAGGTGACTTGGGTGAGTCCATTGAGCTGTAGAGTAGGAGTTGCAGCTCCACCGAAATTCCAGGCACAGCTGGCACATGGGCAGGCCAGAGGCTCCAGTCTCTGGAAGTACACCTGCAAACTCCAACATCACATATAGGCTTGAGTAGAAGGGACTGATGGATCATGGGCAGGGAGGACTTATTTGAGTCCAACTCTGTCATTCTCAGGAGCACAGATTCCAAAGTATAAGGCATCAATGATAAGGCATCAATCTCTGGAGCTATCCCACCTTATATAGGACCTGGGTGTCTCCAGAGCCCTCAGGAGCCCCTCTGTGTGCGGTGATATCCACTTTGGTCTTCTATGAGATCCTAGTGAGGTGTGCATAAGCATTACCTCTGGGATGACCTCATGACTCACTTTGAAGTCTCTTAGCCACATGAATTTATTTGTCTTTACCTTTTCCCCCTTTTATTCAAGGTCTTTTTCCAGTCGTATTGCCAGTCGGCACTTGGTATTAATCCCTTATTGTCAGGGAAGCTCCTACCCAGGAGTCATGTCCCATGCTGTGGGGCAGGTAATGCATTCATATGCTGATTTTGGCTTAGAGAGGGGCCACATTTGAGCAACAAGGAGGCTCTCAGGCAGCAACCCTTAGTTACCCCATAATAGTAGGCTAGGTTTCAATTACAAGAGCAAAGACTCATAAGGCTAGTCATCAATAACAAGAACTCATTAGTGGACCATCTTCCTTTGCCAGACACTGCCTCTGCACGTGGGGGACTGCTGCTGCTCACTTGGAGAATGTGGCAGAGCTCTCCAGGCTGGAAATTCAGTATTCTCTCATTTATTGAGTGATTCTCCACCCACTGTGACCATGTCCTACCCCTTGACCATTTGAACAATTTTTTATATCTTTTATGTATATTCAGGTGAACTTCCTCCCATGAAACCCCCCATCCCAGACACCCCCACCAATGATTCTCTGCTGCCCCTGTTGTAACCCTTCTGTGATCCAAACCTTCCTTAAAGATGAAGCTGATAAAATAGCCAAATATAATTAATAGGAAAATGAAATAATAATGATAAGCTTAAATATAAGAGATAAAATACATGGAAACTTAAAAAAATTTCACTAAAAATAAAATAAAATTAAAGGATTGGGATATTCAAAAATTGGGGGGAAAAATTAAGAAAAAAAAATTTAAACATTTTTCCTTTCATCACTGCATTATCGGGTGTCCAGTCTGTACTGTGGCACCTTCCCCTTCTCATTCCCCAGTGCCTATCAACAGATGAATGGATAAACAAAATGTGGTACATACATACAATGGAATATTACTCAGCTATAAGAAGGAATAAATTGCTAACACATGCTATAACATGGATGAATCTTGAAGACCTTATGTTGAGTGAAGCAAGCCAGGCATTGAAGGATGAACAGTACATGACCTCACTAATTTGAATTAATGAAAGTGAGCAGTCTCTGAGAACCATTGTCTGAAAGATAGGTTAACAAGAGAGAGAAAGAGAAGAGAAGGCTGTGAACCATCACCCATATGGACACAATCTATGGTAAAGTGATAGAGTATAGTTGCATATTGAAGGATAGGACAGGTGGATAGTGATATTACTGGGTTTGGTGGTGCAGGGTCGACAGGTGGGTAGATTAGGAAGGGCGGGTTAGAATGCCCAGGATACTGGGGGGAGAGATGGGAGGGGGACCAGGTGAAAACGGGATTTGTGGGTATGATGTTGAAAGTGCAGGAGTGGGAATGCTCTTATGGCATTATGACAAGATAGTGGCACTGGTTAGGGTGTTGGTTGAGGGGGCATTCAGGACAGGGCACATCTGGAGTAGGCTTCTGGGGAGTGTGTGAGTGTTCATCCTGTCATAATGTGTTGTGTCAGGGAGTGGAGACCCCCTCCCATCTTTGGGAGGACCGATTCACCCAGAAACAGACAAGTGTGTCTCTTATGAGCAAGGGTGGATCCTAATAGGGGAGGACAATCAGCGTGTCAAGACCTCTTGTGGCATGTAACTATGAATCTTGTCATCCAATGAGTCAAGACATGGGGTGTCATGTGCCCCAGAGTGATGGGGAGGGAGGAACAGAATAGATCAAACAGGGGGTATTTAGTGGTCAGGGGAAATGTTTTTCATTACCTTACAGTGATGGACACAAGACATGGTAAATATCACCAAAAATTATTAAACTGTACCATCTAAATTGTAAACTATACTGTAAACCATTGACAATGTTTAGTAGCTATGTTTTACAATCTGTATAACAGTTATAACAATGCTACCATCCACAAACAAAAAGGTTTTAATATGGGGTGAGGAAAGGGGGAGGAGTTTGGGTATATGAGGGTATCTAGTATTCTGTGTGTGACTTTGCTGTAGACTTTTAAATTTTATTTTATTTTTTTGGTATCTTTATCTGGCTTTGATATTAGTGTGATATTAACCACATGCAATGAGTTAGGAAGTGTTGACTCTGTTCAATTTTTGGAGGAATATAAGCAGGATTGGTGTTTTTGGAATGTTGGTGAAATTCACCAGTGAACCCACCTGGTCTTGTAATTTTCTTTGTTATGAGGTTTTAATCACTGATTTGGTCTCTTTAGTTGTCTTTGGTCACTTGAGATCTATTTCTTCTTGAGTCAGTGTAGGTATTTTATATGTTTCTAGAAATTTATCCATTTCATCTAGTTTAATTTATTGGGGGCAAAATTGAGCATAGTGTGCTCCTATGCTCCAATTTATTTCTGTGGGGTTGCTGGAATATCTCTCCTTCACATTTCTGAATTTAGTTATTTATGTCTACCCTCATTTTGTCTTTGTCAGAATTGCTAGTTATTCTGATTTTATTGATCTTTTCAAAGAAAGAACTTTTGATTTCATTGATCCTCTCATTTGTATTTTGTCCTCTATTTCATTTATCTCCAAAATAATTTTTGTAATTTTGTTTCAACTGCTCTTATTGAATATATTATGTTCTTCTACTTCTAGTACTTCAAGTGGTAAATTTATGTAACATATTTAAGATCTTTCTTTTTTGTTGTTATTATAAGTGTTCAGAGGTATAAATTTCCTTCTCTGCATTGCTTTAATGCATCTATAAGATTTGGTTGGTTTTTTTTTTTTTTTTTGCTTATTTGCCTCAAGATAGTTACCAATTGCCTTGGTGATTTCTCCTTTGAACCATTTGTTTTTTAAAAGTGTACGCTTTAAGACAACCAGCAAGATGGCGGCAGAGTAAAGAGCTCTGAGAATCAGCTTCTGCTACAGGGCATTTGGTGATCTCCCAGAGTTATCTAGAGCACTTGCTTGGAGTCTCCAGGAGACCAGAAGTGCATCCTGCAATATCCTTGAAAGAATGGAAGGAGGAGATTGCCCATCTGCAGAGAAGATTCATAAGTAGAGCACTACACCCCATGGAGGCCACTCCCCATCCTCCACTGAAGGCACAAGCTGCCTTGAGAGCTGTTCAGTGGCTGGAATTGAAAGCTCCACTTCCCAAAACAGGGGAAGAAGAGATGGTTGGGCACCAACTTCAGCTACTGATTAGTAAATTTGGCAGGCGAAAATATAATCTCAAGAACAGCTAAAGTTAGAACATGTCCAAGACAAAAAGACACTGGTGGCTGCCATCTTAACTATGCTCTTGACATGAGGGGAAGTGGAGCTGTCTGAAAATTACAGTCCTGGTAGGGACCAACTTTTTTCCCTTTAGATCATATTGCTGCTCTAGCATAAGCCCCAGGCCCAACTTGGGTAGGGAGGAAGCTGGGGGGAGCTGCGCCATCCTTTCTGGGAAATAACAGTCCATGATGAGAAGGCCAGTGATCATTCTACTTTGGCAGTGCAAGCCACCCCAGAAGCTATTCTGTGGTAAGAATTGGAAGCTTCATTTCCCAAAAACAGGGGAGGAAGAAATGATTGGCCACTGATTATAGCTACTGATTAGTCAATTTGGCTGGCTAAAGTATAACCCTAAGAACAACTAAAGTTTGAGCCTTTCCAAGTCAGAAGGAGGCTGGTAGCCATCATTTTGACCCCACTCCCAGCATAAGGGGAAGTTGAGCTGACTGAAAATCACAGTGATGACAGAGACTGGCTTTTTTCACCCAGATTGGCTTGCAGCCCTAGCCTAGGTTTCAGCCCCACCTCTAGCAGGGAGGAAGCTGACGGCCCTGCACCAGCCTATCCAAGTAACTGCAGGTACATTTGGATGGCACAGACTGAATAGTCGGAAATCTCCCTGGGCAACTGTGGTCATCTTTGACCTGCACTGCATAGATTGCTGCCCACACCTGAAGCTCCATCCCTACCCCAGGCAGGGCAGAAAGGGATGTGAAGCTTCATTAGTTTTGCTGGGCAACTACAATCTAAGCCTGCATGACTTGGATGATTCCACACAGTTGTGGTTCTGTCCCTACCCCTGGAGAAGGAGAAAGTGGGGAGAATCTTCATTGGTCCTTGGGGCAATGAGGGAAGCTTGAGCATCCACAGTTTATAGCACCAACTACATCCTTGGCTCTGACTACACAACTAGCAAGGGAAAAGTGGCAGGAAGCCTTACACTAAAGAGAAAAACTGCACATAGGATAAATACTCTAGTAAGCCAAATGCCAAGACACAAACAAAAAATTACAATCCACACCAAGAAACAGAAAGATATGGTCCAAGGAGCAAAATAACCCTCCAGATGACATAAAGGAGTTGAGACAACTAATCATAAATGTTCAAACAAATCTCCTTAATAAATTCAATGAGATGGTTAAAGAAATTAAAGATATTAAGAAGACATTGGATGAGCATAAAGAAGAATTTGAAAGTATGCATAAAAGATTAGCAAATCTTATGGGAATGAAAGATGCAATAAATGAAATTAAAAATACACTGGAATCATAGAATAGATTTGAGAAGGCAGAAGAAAGGATTGGTGAGCTTGAAGAAATGGACTCTGAAAGTGAGCATACAAAAGAACAGATGAAGAAAAGATTGGAAAAACTTAAACAAGATCTCAGGGAACTAAAGGATAGCAAGGGACCTGCAAACATATGTATCATGGGTGTCCCAGAAGGAGAAGAGAAGGGAAAAGGGGCAGAAGGAATATTTGAAGAAATAGTGGTAGAAAATTTCCTAACCCTATTGAAGGACATAGATATCCATGTCCAAGAAACACGATGTACTCACATCCAAAAAACTATGAATAGACCAACTCTGAGACACCTACTAATCAGAATGTCAAATGCCAAAGACAAAGAGAGAATTCTGAGAGCAGCAAGAGAAAAGCAATGCATAATATATAAGGGATACCCAATAAGATTAAGTGCTGATCTCTCATCAGAACCCATGGAGGCAAGAAGACAGTGTTATGATATATTTAAGATACTGCAAGAGAAAAACTTCCCACCAAGATTCTCGTATCCAGCAAGATTGCCTTTCAAAAGTAAAGGTGAGTTTAGAATATTCACAGATATACAGAAACTGAGAGAGTTTGTGACCAAGAGACCTGCTTTGCAGGAAATACTAAAGGGTGTGCAACAGCATGAAAGGAAAAGACAGGAGAGAGAGGCCTGGAAGAGAGTCTAGAAATGAAGATTATATCAATAAAAGTAACTGAAAGTCTCAAAAGAGTGGTGAAAATAAAATATGACAGATAAAACCCAAATATTCAGGAATAAACTTAAACAATTATATAAAGCACTTGTACACAGAAAACAACTGATTGTTAAAAGAAATCAAAAAGACCTATTAATTGGAAGAACATTCCATGCTCATGAATTGAAAGACTAAATATCATTAAGATGTCAATTCTACTCAAATTGATAGACAGATTCAATGCAAGCCTGATAAAAACCCCACCAGCCTTTTTAAAATAAATGGAAAACATGATTGTCCAATTTATATGGAAGGGTAAGGGGTCCTGAATAGCCAGAAATATCTTAAAATGGAAAAGCAAAATTGGAAGACTCTCATCTCCAGACTTTAAGTTGTATTACTAGCTAGAGTGGTAAAAACAGCATGGTACTAGCATAAGGACAGACACATAGACCAATGGAACCTAACTGATGGTTAAAAAACAGACTCTCACATCTATGGTTAAGTGATTTTTGACTATCCTTTCAAACCCACTATCTCAGGCAGGTCCATTCAACAAATGGTGCTGAGAAAATTTGATACCCATAGCAAAAGAAGGAAAGAGGACCCCTATACAAAAATTAACTCAAAATGAATCAAAAACCTAAATATAAAAGCAAGAACCACAAAACTTCTAGAAGAAAATGTAGGAAAATATTTTCAAGACCTGGTGGTAGGTGGTGGATTCTTAAAGGAGATAAGAGGAGGACTGATATGGACTACTGATATTTAATGTATGTAGAAGTTTTAATTAGCTTTACTGTAAAGGTGTGGAAATGTACGGAGTTGATGGTAACATATTATAGTGAGTAACAGTTGGTATATAAATGGAGATGTGGCTGAAAATGTTAGTCTAGGGATGTAAATGACAGTTGACAGAAAGCTAGAGAATAGTCTAGGGGCTGAATAGCACAGTAAACCCAGAAGTGGATGAGAATAGTGGTTGATGGTACAGATGCAAGAGTGTCCTTTGTGAACTAGAGCAGGTGTACATCAATATTGCAGTGTGGTGGGAATGTGGAGAAGCATGGGAAAAATACAAATGGAGTGACCTATATAGTGTGGTTAACAGTAATAATGTAATATTCTTGCATCTATGCCAAAGATGTACTGTGTTGATGATGGGGGGTATGGAAAATGTGTGCCAAATGTATGCTGTGGAACTGGTAATAATCAGATGATATTATCTCATAATCTGTAACAAAAGTTCCAGCACAGTGGTGTGTTGATAGAAGGGTGTTGTTTGGGAATTCTGCACATGTGCATGATTGTTTTGTAAGTTTAAAACTTTTGTCATAAAAATATATTTTAAAAATAATAATAGGGTGGGTTGGGTGAAAAATACACCAAATGTAAGGTAAGGGCTACAACCAGTAGTAAGATTTTGACAATATTCCTTCATAATTTGAACAAATGTCTCATGACAATGCAAGGTTTTGGTGGAGGGTTGATGTACGGGACCCTTTTATAATGTTATGAATGTTTGCTTTGTAAGTTCACAACTTTTACTGTACATTTATTGTATATGTATGTTCATGTATAAATGACATAAATAATAATATTATTATATTAATATTATTATACTGGGTTGGGGCAAAATGCTTTGGTTAGTAGTAATACTTTGAGGATGTTCTTTAATCATTAGTTAAAAATGTTTCACAACAATGCATTAAGTGTATTACTATACACTTATTGTTTATGTACATTCATGTATGAGTGCTATATTTCAATAAATTTTTAAAAAGTCTGAAATAGAGTATGATAAATATGAACAATAGTATTTGTTTGCAAATGATTGATATACTATAATAACAATAAAAACAAGTTTTATTTAATGAGCACCTATTGAGTTCCAGACAATATTCAATGGGCTGTAGATTTATAATTAACATACTTTATCTTTACAAGATAACTCTCAGATACTTGTAATATCTTAAATTTAGTCTCAGGTAAAGAAAAGCTATCCTCTTCCTTATTCAGGCAAGGACTTAAGAGCCATCCTGCCATTATGTTTACATCAAACACATCAATCAAGTCCATCAGAATATCACATTCATTCCCTTTGCATAATATACTTGGAAAGTCACTATTCCTCAACATCTCCTCTGCTACCACCTTGGCCCAAAAAAGCATTATCCTAATCTGTAAATTTTTGCCACAGCCTTTTAGATTGTCTCCCTGTTTTCTGCCTTATTCTCCTTGAGTCTAATCTCAATGAAGAGGACAGATAGTGTTAAACCTAAGTTCTATTTTTTCTTTTTTAATAATTTATTTTATGTTTAAAAAAATACTTAGATTACATAAATGTTTCACAAAAAATATAGGGATTCCCATATGCCCCACTCCCCACACCTGACACTACCTCCCACATAAGCATCCTTCATTAGTGTGACACATTCATTGCAATTGATAAACGCATCCTGGGTTGCGTTTGCCAATTAAGCATGGACCATAGTTCACAATGTAGTCTACACACTCTCCTACACAGTTCTGCATGGTATATGATGATATAAAATGGCCTGTATCTGTCATTGCAATGTCATTCAGGATGATACCCAAGTCCCAGAAAAGCCCCCATATTACAAATGTTTTTGCCTCTCCATGCCCCCATAGCCTCCAGTGGCCACTGGCTTCATATCAATGTTGTAATTTCTTCCATTGTGCGAATCACAATATGTCTATAGTAGAATACCAGTAAGTCCTCTCTAGTCCATAGTTCTTTCCCCAGTCCTGCAGATTCTGGGATGGTGATGTCCTTTCCACCTATAATTGAGAGGGGGCTTATATCCCATGGAGAAGATGGATGGGACTATCTTGCTTGCAGCTGCAGACTCTCTGTTCCTTGGGATGGTTATTGTCCACCATCGTCTCCTTGTTAGTTGTCTCGGGGGAGTCCAATGAGCTGTAGAATAAGTGTTGCAACTCCACTGAGGTCCAGGGCCCAGCTGGCACATGGACAGCCCAAAGTCTTGAGTCTCTCAGATATATACCTACAAACTCCAGCACTAAGTATAGGTTTAAATAGAAGGGAGAGATGAGTCATATATAGGGAAGACATAATTGGTTCAACTCTGTCACACTCAGGAGCACAAACACCAAAGTAAGGCCCACTGGCAAGGCACCAAACTCTGGAGCTATCTGCCCTGACCAGAGGACCTAGGTGCCGCCACAGCCCTCAGGAGCCCCACTATTTTGGGTATTATCCACTTTGGCAGTTTATGAGATCCTGCTGAGATGTTCATAATCATTACTTCTGGGATGACCTCCCAATTCACTTTGAAGTCTCTTAGCCATATAAACTCATTTGTCTTTACCTTTACCACTTCTATTTGAGGTCTTTTTCCCATTACATTGCTAGTTGGTGCTTGGTAGTAATCCCTTGGTGCCAGGGAGGCTCATCCCTGGGAGCCATGCCCCAAGCTGGAGGGAAGGTAATGAATTTATATGCTGAGTTTGGCTTAGAAAAAGGCCAAATTTAACCAACAAGGGGCTCTCAGGAGGCAGCCCTTAGGCACCCCACAACAATAGGCTAAGTTTCCATTTGAAGAGCAAAGGCTCATAAGCATAGTTGTCAATAATAAGGGCCCGTCAGTGGATCATCCTCCCTCGCCAGTCATTGCCCCTGCACTTGGGAGACTGATGTTGCTTCATTAGAGAATGTGGAAGAGCTCTCCAGGATGGGAATTCAATATTCTCTCAATTATTGTGTGAGTCTCCACCCACTATGACAATGCCCCATGAACATTTGAATGTTTTTATATACCTTATATGTATTCCCAGGTGTACTTCGTCCCATGTATCCCCCATCACTGACACCCCACACCAATGATTCTCCCCTGCCCCAGTTGTAACCCTTCTGTTTTCCAAAGCTACTTCAAAAATGAAGCTATTAAAATAGCCAAACACAAGCAATAGAAAAATGAAATAATAATGATAAGTTTAAATATAAGAAATAAAATACATAAAAATTTTTAAAAATTAAAAATAAAATAAAATTTAAAGATTGGGATATTTAAAATAGTGAAACATATTTAAAAAAATTTTTTTTTACATTTTGCCTTCCATCACTGTACTATTCGGTGTCCTGTCTGTACTGTGGCATTTTCTTCCATTTATTCCCGAGTGTCTTACTATTTTTCATTTTGTTTTCAAAGAAGTTTTAGGTCACAGTAAAGTTACACACAGAATACAGAGGACTCTCATATACCCAATATCTTCCCCTTTTCCTCCTTCCTGTATTAATACCTTTTTATTTGTCGATGGTGCCTTTTTCATAACTGATAGTGAAACATAGCTACTAATAATGGTCAATGGTTTATATTATAGTTTACATTTTAGACTGTAAACTTTTATAAATTTTGGTATTAATTCACATGGCCTGTGTCCATCATTGTAAGATCATGTAGAACACTTCCATTGCCCACTAAATACCCTCTGTTCAATCCATTCTATTCCTCCCTCCCCCTCCCCTTGGGGTCCACTGTGACCCCCTGAATTCACTCCTTGGATGACAAGATTCATAGTTACATGCAACAACACTGAGGTCTTGACACACTGGTTTGTCCTCCCTTATTAGGAACTGCCCATGCTGTCGAGAAACTCCCACCTCTCTATTTGTGAACAAATTTGTCCTCCCGAGGATGGGAGTCCAACTCCTTCCCACTCATTATGTTTCTCCACCCATTGTTACAACACATTATGACAAAATGATTACTCACACACTTCCTAGAAGCCTGCTCCAGGTATGCCCTGTCTGAAATGTTCCCCATCCAACACCCTAAACCAGTAACCCTTCCTTGTTGTATTGCCATAAGAGCATTCCTAACTTTGTACTTTCAACCACATACTGGCAAATCCCCAGTGTTCACAGGGTCCCTCTCCCAACTCTCCCCACAGTTCCCTGGACTTTCCAACCCACCATCCCCAATTTACTCACCTATCAAACCTGTACCCCCAATCCAATAATATCACTCACTGTTTTCTGCCTTATACTCCTTGAGTCTAATCTCAGTGAAGAGGCCAGAGTGATACTGTTGAATATAAGTGGTCTTAAATCACTTTTCTACACAAAACTTATAAGAGTTCCCATCATCTTTAGAAAAAAAGTAAAATTTTTTACAAAAATCTACAGATCCAATATGATCCTGTTCCTACTTCTTACTATTATGAACCTATCCTTTATCATTTTGTTTATCAAGCTCACTTAGAAATGACCACCAGACCTCTTCATGCTTCCCTATACACATTATTTAGATGCTGCCTGGCATACTTTCAATTTTTCTTCTTCCTGAAATCCTCTTCCCCCACATAACTGCATGAACCTTTTTTCATTTTCTAACTCTTAAGACCATTCCTTGCATGCTATTAAAAGCACACCCATCCCATCTCACACCAGTGTCTCATTTGTTTTCTATAGAACTTACCAAACCTTACATTCTATATATTGTGTTTATATCTTCTTTTTCTTCTGTTTTCTTACACAATGAAAGCTCTGTGAACACAAGATTTTTGCCAATTATGTTTAATACTATCCCTAACATCTAGAAGAATGACTAAATAAATATATTTGAATGGCTGAATTGGCATACGATGAAATTAGGACACACAGAAGTTTCATAGCTTAATTCATGGTCAGGCAACAGGTTTAAGGAAAAGCTTACATTAGAACCCTGACAGACTGACATTGGAGCTCACATTCTAAATCATCACTTTATCATATAACATTTTTTCTACAAATATGTGCTTCTCTTTTCAAATTTGAAAACATACCATATATTACTTTAATATATTAAAAACCATGAACAAACACACGGATGAGAAGGGAATGTTGTTTGCAGACATCACTAGAGCTGCTAATAGAAGACAGTGTAATTTTGGAGATAGCTGCCAAATATGCCCAAACATACAATTATAGTCCTATTTACAGAAAGAAAGAACCATGTATAGGAAAGAGTGTGTATCAGGTGATGTGATTGGGCTGTGGTTTTAACCTGTATTAGTCAGGTAAAGGCTGGTTGGTGTAAGAAAGGACTTCAGAAACACTGTGACTCAAGAAAGTGAAGGAACGGTCTTTGGAGGCAACAGTGCAGACTCTAGCTAACTAGGCTTTATAGGTGGCTCTTTTCCTTGTGGTATTCCTGGAGCACAGATTTATTTTAGGCTTTTGCTCTACTATTTCCCAAGAGATTGTCCATCTCTTTTGGGTTGAATAGGTTTCACATAGTACTTTGTCCACCTTCCAGTCTGAGGGAAAGATGAGATTTTTACATTTGGAAAATTATTTCATTTTTTTTCTCATTTGGATGACTTTTAAGTAAAAATACAATTTCTTTTAGAGACATAGGACTATGTCACACATTACTTCTGATTTTACATGAAATATACAATTTAAAATTGTACACTTCAACTGTTATCAAGTTTATATCTAAAAGTTGTTTATGACATATTCTTACTATCTTTTTCATAATTGTGACTCTAGTGATCTCCTACTTTAATCCCTTTTGTTTGTAATTTTTTTATTTTCTCTGTTACAGTGATTGTTCCAGGTATTATTTTATGCATGTTAAATTCATCATAGTCTACCTAAAATAAGTCTTTATATTACCATATTCCTGCATATGTAATTTTTAAAGCACAAGTCTGCTGACACAAAGTTTTTTTCTGTCTTTCTCTTTGCATGTGTGTGTGTTAATTTTCCAACAAGCCTTTATTATGTTCTTATATATGAAAGTTGTTTTCAGTGGGTATTGTATTGAATTCTGGAAATATTTTTTATCTACCAGTATTTTAAATATAGCGTTCCATTATCTTCTGGTTAATGTCATTATTGATGACAAGTCTTTTATGATAATTATGTTTTTTCTTCTATAGTTGATATGTATCTTCCATTGAGTGCCTTCATAATTGTACACTTATGTTGTTTTTCAACAGTGAGTCTGATGACTCTAGATGTGTTTTATGGTCAGTTGACTATTTTTCTGTTCATCCTTCCTGAGGGTTTACTGACATTTGTGGCCCTGTGATTTGAGGTCTTTCCTTATTTTTTTTAAAGATTTATATTTATTTAGTTAGTTAGTTATTTAGTTATTTATTCCCAACCCCTTGCTGCTTGTGATTACTGTCCAATTTCTGTGTCCATTTGCTGCACATTGCCTCTGTGTCTTCTTGTCTCCCTTTGTTGTATCATCTTGCTGCACCAGCTATCCATGGGCATGGGCCATCAGTTCTCCATGGGCACAGACAAAGGCCATCAGCTCTCTGTGGGCACAGGCCAGTTTGCCTTCACCATAAGGACCCGGGTACCAAACCCAGGGCCTCTCATATGGTAAACAGGAGCCCAACCACTTGAGCCCCATCCGCTTCTCATCTTTCCTTTTTTTTTAAAATGTATTGGCCATAATTTCTTTAAATATTTCTTCTAGTCTATTCCTTCACTATTCTTGTTGCTCAGTGCTAAATGTATGCACATTAAACTGTTTGATATTGTCCTGAAGCTCTTAGATAATTTATCCCACTTCTTTTTTCTTTAAATTTTGCTTGTTTGTGTAATTCCTATTTAATTATCTTCACATTTACTCACTCATTTTCAGTTATATAGACTTTACTGATGAACTTCTGAAGGGTTTATTCTTTTCTAATATTGAGTTTCTCAGTGTGTGCTTTTAATATTTTTTCTAGCAGTTCATTGTAAATTATCTATTGTTAGTATACATGAATATTAATATATTGTCTAGTAAGTATAAAGCTGCATAATAGAATTGCTAAATCTTGCTATATTTAACTCATTTCTTGACTCATCATTCACTAATATATATATTAGTAAACTATTATGCCTGGGGTATACAATTTTTTGGACATTGAAAATTGTGCCTTTCAGCAATTGCAGTTTCAATACAGTGCTAGACATAGACAGTAATCAAATTTTCACAACAGTAACTATTAAATGATGATTGTTTGAAGTCTTTACACAGTATGCTGTGATGTGAGCAATGGAAGTCAAAGAACTCATCCTTGATGGAAAGATAATAGAACTCAGAAATGAAAAGTGAAAAGTTTTAACTTGAGTGTTAAATATACCAATTTACCATATTGACCTGATGAATAGAACACTGTAGATATTGTTCATTTTCATAATTTGGTTGCTACTTTACTAGGAAAAAAAAAGGGGGGGGATAGTGCATTTTAATGCTGATGAACTTGATTGCAATTTTTCTAATTTGTGGACTGAATTATTAGTCAGACATTGGTAGGTTTAAGTGAGGACATCCTTGATCCTAGCTCTAATCTTTTTATTTTCCATAAAAATTATTTTTGTTCATTTCCAAGAGTAACTAAACTAATAAACCAGTTTTATCCAGAGCTAAAACTTTGCTTTGACAATTTAAAAACCTGTTATGAATGGAAGGAGTCTTGAACTGATCCTGTAATGCTGCAAATTTTTTTAATATTTGTAAGAGATGGATAAAGAAGCATTTTGATATAGTTTATTCCTTTATTACAGAAAAAAACACCTCAAAAGATAATAAGGAAATATATTTAAGATGTTGTATTAGTCACCCAAAGGGATGCTGATGTAAAATACCAGAAATCTGTTGGCTTTTATAAAGGGTATTTATTTGGAGTAGAAGCTTACAGTTACCAGGCCATAAAGCATAAGTTACTTCCCTCACCAAAGTCTTTCACCACGTGATGGAGCAAGATGGCTGCCAACATCTGCAAGAGTTTGGCTTTCTGAGTTCTTCTCTTTCCAGGGCTCATTTCTCTCCAGGCTGAGGTGCTCTGCATTCTCCTCAAGGCCAGTTGTAGAATATCAGGCAAACTGCTCATCTCTCTTCCTGGGGCTTCTGCTATGTCCAATTGAGCCTTCTCTCTGCTCCTCTGTGTCTTACTTCCCAGGCTCCAGCATCCAAAACTCCAAACTTCCTTCTCTGCAGTGTGGTTTCTCAGTGAGTCCCCACCCACCATGGGGCAGGGATGCAACTTCTTACTGAAGTGGCTCCAACAAAGTCTTTCTCATTATTTAATCAAGTAAAAGTGAAACCTCTGAATCCAATATAATCTAATATGCCTGGAGTGACAGACCAGTTTATAAACATAATTCAATATCTATTTTTGGATTTCATAAGTGATATCAAACTGCTACATATTTTATTTCAGACAGCTGGATTTCTGTAAGAGAACATGAAATTGAAATTACACTCAGTATTTTCTTTCTGAAAATTTTTTTCAAAACAACTTTTGAGTATAGATTTAATTCTCACTCTGTTATGAAAGACGTGTTTGTTCCAATAGACATATGAGTTCTCTTTGCATATTTGATTAAAAATGATGTACTGAAAATTATTGGATTAAATCTCAAATTCAGTCTTAAGAATTATCTTTTTATTATCTTGTTTTCATGGGATTGTTATGGTGGACAACCAACCTTGCTGGGGAAAAAAGTGAATATTATTAAAATAAAAGTAAATATCCAATAATAATAGTCATTCAAATAAATCAATCTTAGTACAAAAATAGACAAAGCAGAATTAGTAAGGCTGAAGCAGTTGAGCTAATGCATTATGCATTGAGCTAATGGGAGATCATTTCTTGGGGATTTGCTCATTGGGTGTAAACTTTGAGGAATGATGATAAATTAAAGTGCATTTCAAAAGGTTAAAGGCAGAGATAGCAAATGAGCAAAAATCTTCATCAAAGGTACTCTCAGATATGAATTAGCTAGCTTTTCAGATCTTGGTCCATCTGCAAACAGGATCCAGTTGAAAGTTATTCTTTAAATTATATTTTTTCCTGAGCCTTAATTTTACACTCAATAAATATTAATATATCATTATGAGATAATTTTAGGAGATTCAGGATTAATCTAATAACTTTCTCTAATTGAACAGTGGGAAGATATTAATGGGGCAAACATCTGTTGTGATGAGGCAAAGAGGGCAAAAAGTATTTCCAGAGGGCTGAATGGATCTGAGAGTATAAGGGTACATGGAGCAAGTGAGGTAACATTAGGGAGTCCTTCACAGGGATTACAGAATGGGAATTAACTCCATAATGAGTACTAAAACCATGTGAGGTTATATCAAGCTGTCATCTCCTGAGGACAGCTGTCATTATAGTAAGTGAAAATCAAATTACACAAAAACTAAAAATATCAATATAAGTTAATCAATGAAGTTTTACTAAGAATCAGTTTGAACACAATCATAGGTATATATATATAGCTCAGTTTATATATGTTAAATGTTTCATTGGAGGATAGATAAATGCTTTATTTAGAAATAATCTAAGATATGAAAACACTACTAACTAAAAATAAGACTTTTTTCAACTTTATTTTTAGAGAAGTTTTAGATTCACATTTACAGAAAATTTACATGTAAAGTACAGGGAATTTCCATATAACTCCTTACACCAACACACACACATAGTTTCTCTTATTATTATATAAGGATTAGTGTGGTACATTTGTTACAGTTGGTAAACCAATATTTAATCCATTGCTGCTAACTAATGTCTATTGTTTACATTATGGTTTACACTTAGTGTTTTACAGATACATAGGTCTTGACAAATGATTAATGTCATGTGTCTGGCATGCAGTATTATACAGAAGAATCTCACTGCCCCATATATGCCCTGTTCCACCCATTTCATACCTAATAGACCAGCTGCTATTTTTGAAAAATCAGAAAACTACAAGTGTTGGAGAGAAAGTGGAGAAATAAGAATACACATTGACTGTTGGTGCTAAAAAGAATGGTTCAGCCACTTTTGAGGACTTTTTTTGGCAGTTCCTCAGAAATCTAAGAAGAGAATTCCTATATGATCAAGCAATTCCAGAACTAGGTGTATACTCAATAAAATTGAAATCCCTGACCAAAACAAATATAAGCACACCAGTGTTCATAGCAGCACTATTCACAATTGCTAAAAGGTTGAAGCAACCAAGGTCTTCATCAACAGATGAATGGAAAAACAAAATGTGATATACATGTATATACAATGGAATATTATTCAGCTGAAAGAAGGAATAAATTTTGACACATTAGATACATGAATGAAACTTAAGAACTTTATGTTAAGTGAAATTAACTAACACAGAAGGAAAAATATTGCATGATCTCATCGATATGAAATAAGGAATGTGAGCAGACTCATGGAGATAGAATTTGGAGATAGGTTGCTAGAAGATAAGAGGGGTAGAGAATTGGTGAAGTGATTCTTAATCTGTGCATTATTTATAATTTGGTTGATTATAATAGCTTGGGAATCGATGGAGGTGATGGTGTACAGCAATGTGAGTATAATTAATGATGCTGAAGTGTGAGCATGTATGTGGTTGAATGTGGAAGGCTGGGTCTGTACATGAGGATAGAAGCAAAGTTAGAGATAAAATAGTCAACTTTAAGACTATGAATTCTGATGTGACCGAAGATTGTAGTTAAGAATATAAATATAAGAATGTTCTTACAGGATCTATATTAAAGGTACATTTTTAGCAAAGGGTATTGATAGCAGTGTGATATATGGGGGAAAATGCACCTAAAACATACTTCTAAGGGATTTGAATGTATTCATATTGTCATAGGTATGTACTCTCAATAGATAGCAGCTACAGAGCAGCTAAGAAAATATTAAACTTCCATCCTGTTGAGACCCTGCTATTTTCTCAAATAAAATGGCAAATATCTCTGAAATATATGTCATGCCTACATAAAGAAAACAAGCCTATATGCCACATTCTCAATCTTAATGATTGTATGTATGAACATTATTCCTGCAAAAGTGAGACAACTTAATTATAATTAATGCCTAATAGTTAGCGCCTGAAAAACTCCTTATTAATCAAATGCGGCCCTTCTCAAAACCAAACTCTGACAATAAACTTACCACCTTCCCCCAATGTAGACCATGACTCCTGCATTTAAGCCTCCATGGAACTAAAGAATTATTGCTAAGCATGGATCAGCAAAGTATTTGGAAAAAGACCTTGACCAAAAGGGGGAAACAGTAAATAAAAAAGAGCTTTTATGGCTAAGGTATTTCAAAGTATGTTGGGAGATCATTCTGGAGATTATGTTTATGCAGGTCTCAGACAGACTTCACTGCCACAGTAAACAAAGCATCAAATAAGAGTGCTCCTGAGGGCTCTAGGGACATCTGGACAACAAAAACAAGACAGCGAGCCTCATGAATTCAAGACCCTTTCAGTGAACCTTATCTGGGAATATATGATAATCTATCTCCCCAATATAACATAGTTATACTCATTTATATTTCCCCTAACCATGATTCTTCTATTCTTTATTTGAATCTATAATATTAAATGTACCTGTTAAGTACATATCTCATAGACATAAGTCTTCAGACTGTTTGAGTGTCAGTTGGGCCTTCGATCCCCACAGAGCAATGGACAACTCCTACTCTCCAGTTCTTTGTTCTTGTCCTAGAGAAACAACAAAACGATGCTGAAGGACAGACTTATCCCAAAAAACGGAGAGTATTTTCAGTTGTGGACAAAATATTTCCTTTCATCTTTCCCATGGTATCTGAGTCCCTTCTCAGCCTGGGGCTGTGTAACAGATATCTTACAAGGTCTCTAGGAATTGGAGATTGAACAATTGTTGAGGTGTGTGGCCAAGGACCAAAGTAAATTAGTTGTTATTATTTTTGTTATATTGTGTTAATGGAAGACCATGTAACACTGATATAAAGATATTGGATGCCAGGGGTTCAGAAGGGATAGGGTGATGAATGGGTAGAACAGGGCATATTTGGGATCATGAGATACTTCTTTTTAATACTACAAAGACAGACATATGATATTAAGCATATGTCAAGGCCTATGGATCTGAACAGCACAAAATGTAAACTATAATGTAAACTATACTCTTTGGTTAGTAGCAATGCTTTAATATTCATCCATCAACTCTAACAGATGTACCACAATAATCTCAGTAGTCAATATTAGGTAAAACTGTTTGTGGGTGTGTGGAAGGTTATATGGGAATCCCTATACTTCTGGGGTAATTTTTCTGTAAATATAAATCTAAAACTTCTCTAGAAATAATGTTTAAAAATAAATTCACTCATATTTACATATACTCCATTATTTATATTGCACCTATTTTATTATATTCCATCAAAATAATTAAAACAAATTTCTGTGTTGTAGCTTTCCTTTCCTAAGTATGTTGAAAGACCTTCCTATTTTCCCATTAAGATCCCTAGAAGGCATGTGATACATCTGTAATACAACTCTGAGTAAAGTACAAAGCCCTATCTCAAATGAAATAGTCAAGCTCATACTCTAGTTTGAGACGGAGGGTAATAGCTTCTAAAATGTTGTGTACCTAATAAAAATCTTTTCTTCTTACCCCTGGAACTGAAATGGTCACTTAATTAAAATACACTGTGAATATTACACATTTGAATACTTATGCCAGCTCCTCTATTCCACAGGAGATACCCATGGAGAAAACACAATATTTCTCTTCTGCAACAGAAGAACAACAGATGAGATTTTTTCCCCATAAAATTAAAGTGAAAGTTTCTGGAACAATGAACTTCATGGTAAAAATGACTACATGTAAGCACTTTGACTCCTAATAAAAGTGATCCCTCAGTGGAAAAATAACCTGGTATAGAATTGGAAGGGTATGTAATAATTATTTTCTAGTACATAGCCCTAGGTCTGATATGTACTAGCTATGTGACTTTAGGTTAATATCTTAAATCCTCTGAAATCCAGTTTCTTCTTGCTGAAAAGGTAACTTTTATAATTCCTCAAATATTCAATAAATATGTATGAATTATGAAAAATTATAAGTAATAATATTACTATGGTTCTTAATTTAAATTTTAAACTGCAACAATTCAAGGTGGCATGAGAGATAATTTAAGCTCATTGAGAACCTCACAGAAAGTATTAAATTTATGGATAAAAATTATTAATCTGAGAGTTGGAGCAGTAGGCAGATAACTATAATATTCTATGTGAATGAATATTTAAATGTCTAGTAGAAGTAAATGTTACAGGTTTTGAGTTTTATATGCTCTTTCCTTGCCTTGGAATCTCATATACTAATCTAAGGGCTAGTACCTGGCTATTTAAATGAGATATAATTAGAATAACTTTTTTAAAAAATACATGGATGCCTTGGTCCCACATGGAGAAATTATGACAGTGGATAGGCAATGTTGGTAATGTAATCTGAATAAAAAGAAGAAATAAAGAAATATATCAGTAGGTTGCCATTTGAAAATAATTGATCTAATAATTAAAAGCAATCCCAAATTTATGTATAAATTCAATGCAAAACAATTCAAATTAAAGCAAAAATTTTTTTGCACATATAGATGAGCTGATTTTACAATCTATATGCAAAAACAAAGGAATAAGATAATCAAAAGATTTTTTTTTTAAAGTACAAACTCAGAGAACTCTCATAATCTGATTTTAGGTTTTATAAAAAAGCTAAGATAATCAAGAGAGTGTGGTATTATTGAAAAGACAGATATCTTGAATAATGGAACTGAATAGAGTGTTTGGAAAGAGATTCATACATATATATTGACGATTAGTGTCACTAAAAAGCTTGAAAAATGCAGGAGTGATGATTCCTTCATATTACTATTCAACATTCCTTTTAGCCTGTGCAGAAAACAGATAGATCTTGGAGGGTGACAGTGTATTATCATAAACTAAACCAAGTGATTACTCTAATTGCAGTTACTGTTTCAGATAAGTAATAGAGCTTGAAAATTTTAAACATTTCTTAGACATATGGTATGAAGCTATTGACTTGGCAAACACTTTTTTTTCAATATTTATTGGTTTGCCTTCAGCTGACAAGGCCAGCAAAATACCTTCATTATTGTTCCTCAGGGCTGTAGCAAATCTTCACCTTATGTTACAATGTAGTCTGCAGGTGTATTATTCAAATTGTCCTTCAAAACTCACACTCCTGACCATTAAGTAGAAGATATGCTGATTGGACTCAGTGAGCAAAAAGTACAACTGCCCTAGACTTATTGATAAGACATTTGCATATCAGTAGATGTGTAATAAATTCAACAAAATTCATGTAGCTTCCATATTAGTAACATTTGTAGGCAACCAGTAAAGAAGGCAAAGTGATGAAATATTATTCTTAGTGAAAAATAATCTGTTGCATCTGCCCTGACATACAACCTAAAAAGATTCAGAATACCAAGTATTCCTGCAAGCATCTTGGAACCAACATATTTCTCATTTGAATGTGCCACTCTAACACATGTATTGAGTAATGAAAAAAGCTGCTAGTTTTGAGTGGAAACTGGACTGTGAGGAGTCTCTGCAACAATTCTAGACTAACATGCAAGCTATTTTGCCACTAGGGCCATACTGATCCAGCATATCCAATAGTGCTTGAAAAGTATGTGGCAAAAAGGGATGCTGTTTGAAGACTTTGCCAGGGTTCTAAATGAGAATCACAGAGCAGAAATGTGGGATTTGGGGACAAAGCTTCTCATCCTTTGCAGATAATTACTCTGCTTCAAGAAAAACCTTTTAGCCTTTTACTGGACTATAGTGGAGACTGATTACTTACTCATGGGCCACCTAATATTATGAGAACTGTGTTGTCCATCATGAAATATCTGACTCACTAAGCCATTAAATTAGGCATGTGCTGCAACACTGCATCGTCAAATGGAAGTGGCTTATAAGAGATCAGGCTCTATTAGGCCATGAAGGCACAAGTAAGTTACTGAAAAAGTGATTCAAATGCCCATTGCCTCCATTCCTTCCACCTTACCTTTTCTCACCCAGCCCAGAGCTTTGGCTTCTTGGGGAGTTCCTTATAGGAAGTGAAAACTTGGGCCTTGTTTACAGAGTGTTTTACACAATATAGATACATCACCCAAAATGGGCAGCTGTGGTATTACATCCCCTTTCTGGTATATTAATAAAGTAGAGTTGTGCAGGAACTTTGGGGAATGTTTGACCTTAACAAAATTGCTCATTTGGGAGTCACCTCAGAAAATAAAGGGAACAGGATTTCTAAGAACCAATGGGCAGCATTTTTTATTAGTATGCAAAGGCCATCAAATGATATTCTGAATCAAAAATTGCTTAACTTAGGATTAATTTGACCTAAACTAATGAGAAATTTGAAAAACTCAAGCTATGACTAGACTTGTTACCACAGTAAATCATCCTCTTTCTTGTCCTGTGGATTGAAAACTGAAGAGAGAAAGAGACATATCTACAACAATTTTTGGTGACTTCAATACACCAGATTCATCAATAGATAGAATATTTAGAACATTTAGAGGATCAATGAGGAAACAAAGGCCTAGAAAACATTATAAATGAACTACACCTAACAGACATATATAGAGCATTGCTCCCTCAAACAGCAGTATATATATTCTTCTCAAATATGCATGAATCGTTCTCCAGGAGAGACCATATTTTGGGTGATAAAACAAGTCTCAATAAATCAAGAAAAATTGGAATTATATATAGCATAATCTCTGACCATAAGGGAATGAGGCTGACAATCAAAAACAGGTGGAGAACTAGAAAATTCACAAGCATGTGGTAGTTAAAAAACATACTCTTAAACCATTATTGGGTCAAAGAAAAAATTGTCCCTGAATATGATTCTAACTGTACGTTTTTCATGTATGACCTTTATCATTTTGAGTTAATTTCCTACTATTTTTTTTCTATTATAATTTTTACAAGAAGGGCGCTGTGTTTTTCCAGATGACTTTTCTGCTTCAATTTAGACGGTCATATTTTTTATTTTGATTTTTCTTGTTTGTTTTCTTCATTTGATTAATATAGTGCATTATGTTAATGTATTTTCCTATTTTGAACCACCATGGCTTACTTGGGATAAATCTGTTAGTCATGGTATATAATTTTGTTAACATGCTGTTGGATTCTGTTTCTTAGAGTCTGTTTGAGAGTTTTGCATCAATATTCAAAGGGATATTGGTCCATAATTTTTTGTGGTATATTTATCCGTCTTTGGTGTTAGGGTGAGGCTCAAATCATAGAATGAGTTAGGAAATATTCCCTCCGAATCAATTTTTTGGAGAAATATGAGCAAAATAGCTGTTTGTCAATGTTTGGTGAATTTCACAAGTGTACATGTCAGGTGCTGTTATTTTGCTTGTTGGAGAGTTTTGATTACTGATTTGATCTCTCTCTCTTTTTAAGTCTATCAAAATCTTCTATTCCTTCTTGAATGAGTATAAGTAGTTTGTCCATTTCATCTAGGTTATCTAATTTTGGGTGCACAATTCTTCATTTTGTCATCTTATATACTCCATTTTATTATAGTGAAATGTATAGTAATGTTCCTCCTTTCATTTCTGTTGTTAAATTATTTGTCCTGTCTCTTTTTGTCTTTGTCAGACTAGCTAACATTTTGTTGATTTTGTTGATCATAGAAAGAAACAAATTTTTATTTTATTGATATACTCTATTGAGTTTTTATTCTCTATTTCCTTTATCTCCAATATAATATTCGTAATTTCATTCCATCTCCTTTCTTTGGTTTTATTATGTTCTTCTATTTTAGTACCTCAAGTTGTGAGGTTAAGTCTTATATATTGAAATTTGAATTCAGAGTTACACATTTCCCTCTGTCTACTACCTTAATTTCTCTATAAGATTTGGTATAACTTGTTTTTGTTCATTCTTGTCAAGACATCTCTTACTTGCCTTTGTGATTTCCTTCTTTGGCTGATTGAGTGTATCTTTAATTTCCACATAGTTCATTTTCCAGGTAGATCTCTGTTATTGATTTTTAGCATCATTTCAGGGTTGTTAGAGAAGATTCATTGTATGATTTCAATCTTGTTAAATTTATTAAGTCATGTATTGTGATCTAGTGTATGATCTATTTTGAAGAATGACCTGGTTGCCCTAGAGAAAAATGTGTATTTTGATCATTTCACGTGAAGTGTTCTACATATATCTTTTAATTCTAGGTTGTTCATAGTGTCGTTCAAGTCTTACATTTTCTTGTCAATCTTGTAACTAGATGTTCTATCCATTATTAAGTGTTGCATATTGAAGTCCAATACTAGCTCATAGAATCATTTATTTCTCCTTTCAAATGTGTCAATATTTGCTTCATTATTGTGGGTCTCTGATGTTTCAGTGCTTATATATTCATTAGTGTTATGTCTTCTTGTTAACTTGAACACTTCATCAGTATATAGTCTACTCTTTGTCATATTTAACTATTTTAAGTTGAAGACTACTTCATCTGATATTAGTACAGCTACCCTAGTTCTTTTTTGGTTATTATTGGCATTGAATATTGTTTTTCCATCCTTTCACTTTCATCCAACTTGTGCTTTTGCATTAAAGTTGAGTCTCTTGTATTACACATATAGTTTTAACCATTGTGCCAATCTGTGCCTTTCATTGGAGAGTTTATTCCATATCTATTTAAATTATTTACTAATAATGCGGAACTTTCTTCCACCATTTTTACTACTTTCTCTTTGTTAGTTTTGTACTATTTTTGTTATTTTTATATATTTTTCCTCAATATTTCATTAATTTCTGTTCTCATATCTTTTTAATATTTCACATTGTAGTATTTTGAGTCCCTTCACATTTTCATTTATTTTTTCAGATACTTTCTTTGTAATTATTATTAAGCTTAAATAAAAGATACTAAATTTATAAAAATCTTATTTTATTTGATACTAAATTAATTACAATAACATATGAAAATATGTGTTCCTATGCCCTAGCATCCCCTCACTTCATTATTGTAGTTGTTACAAGTTATATTCTTTCACAGTAAACATCCTAAACCATAGAATTTTCATTATTTTTAAACATGTGCTTGTTAGAATCTGAACAAATAAGAAGTGGAATTACATTAAAAAAAAACACAATACAATATAATACTGAGGCTTATTATTACCAATTGGCTTACTTTTACAAGAAATCTTTATTCTTTTTGCTGCTTTAGTCCATTGCCTATTGCCCTTTCTTTTTATCTGAAGAACTCCTTGTATCATTATTGTAAAACAAGTCTACCAAGTGATGATCTCCCATAGCTTTTGTTGATCTGAGAATACGTTAAAGAAACAGGCTAGATAGGGAATCAATAGGCAGATATGGAAACTGGCAGAAAAAAATGTCACCATTGAACACATGTTCTTTACCCTCAAGATGGCTGCTGGAAGACTCTTGCAAGAATCCCATTTGGAATGAGATTTCCTCTGAAAGCCAGGAAAAGCCCCAGATATTCTCCAGGGGTCTTATCATTGGGCCTTCATGGGGGATTGATGGGTGGGGTAATCAATCAAATCAGCAAGCAGCTGGAATGCCTGACATATCATTAGCAAAGGGGTGGAATAATGAATGGTTCAAAAAGCAAACACAAAGGCCTTTTGCTATCTTGCCTTTGGACCCCTGTTCTGGCCTTCTTTGCCCCCACCTGTATCACTGCACAAGTAACACCAGGGGATTTATTATCTATTATGGGCAAGTGTAGTCTGTAAATCAGCCCACTTTATCACTATTCAGCCCCTTCCTCTCTCTCTGGAACCCATGATCTGTTATTTTCTCCCATTTCTCCTCCTTCCCTACCTTAATAAATTACTGGCCTAACTAACCTTATATGCTCTTGAGATTCATTTCTTGTAACTTAGTCAAGAACCTAGACAAAATCAGGCTACATTAATCATGCCCTCATTTATAAGACATCATGCCAGATATAAATTATCTGTTGAAATTGTATTCTTTCAGCACTTTCATATTTCATCCCAGTGCCTTCATGACACCATGATTGTTACTGAGAAATCAGCACTTAATTTTATAGGAACTGTCTTTTGCATAATATGTTGTTTTTTTCTTCCTACTTTCAAATCTTTCTCCTTGTGTTTGCCTTCTACAGCTCTACTACATTATGCCTGACATGGTTTTCCTCAAGTTTATTCTATTAATTTTTCCTGGTATTCATGAATATTTTTGCATGTCTTTCATTAGATTAGAGAAATTTTCTGCCATTATTTCTTTTAATATTCCTCCTGCCCTTTTCTCTCTTTTTTCTTCTCAAAATTAAGTTGTGACTGTATTGGTATTCTTGACGTTATCCCACATAACTTTACAGCTCTGTTCTCTTTTTTCATAGATTTTTTTCTTTCTTCAATTCAGCCTGAGTTATTTCAATTATGCTGTCTTTGCTTTCACTGATTTTTTTCTTGATTATATTTAACATTTCATCTTCTTCTTTTATGTTTTTTGAAATTTTATGTTTTTCTTTCAGATGGACCATGATTTCTTGTCTTTGTCTCATAAGCTTTATTTTATTTTTAACTTTATTTTTAAAGAAGTTTCATATTAAATAAAAGTTATAAACCAAATACAGGTGATTCCAAATAACCTGCCTACTCCCTCTTTCACATTTCCCCCTATTACTAGCATCTTTCAGTAGTATGATACATTTGTTACAATTGATAAACAGGTATTGAAGCATTGTTACTAACCATGGTGTATAGTTTACATTATGGTTTATGCTTTGCACCATACAATATACAGGTTTTGACAAAATGTATAATGGACTGTATCCACCATTGCAATATCATGAAGAACAATTCCAATGTCTCAAAAGTGCCCATGTTCCACCTTCTCTTCCCTTCTCCTCTCCTGAGAACCTCTGGTGACCACTATCTTTATATCAATGTTATAAATTAGTTTGTTAGTAGAATAAGTGTACTTTGGTCCTGCATACATCCCCCTCTTATGTTTATTCATTCCTCAATCTTGAGGATTTGGGGATGTGATCGCCACTCTGTTTCCAATTGAGAGGGGGTTTAGATACCTCATAAGCTTTTGTTTCATAATGTACATTTTACTATTTGATTTTTTAACTATGGTATGAAGTCCCTGAGTTGTATGTTTCTAAAATTTGTATCCAGACATTTATAGGACAGATATATCATTGAGTGTCAGGAGCTAACAAAGAAAAAATCAATGTGAAAAACATATTTCACTGTTTTTGAAAACTTCCTCCATCTTGTCTGGTGCTCTCCTTCAGAATCTAGCTTTCTTATTAAGAAGATCACCCTGAGGCAAAAGTGTGGAGCCTCTCCTTTACTAAATAATTTCCCTTTTACTAGAATTGAAATGCCTCCCCTATTACTGTGAAATAGAATTTTTTCCCATTCAGAGTGCACTATTGTAATCCTATAGAAAGGAATCCTTTGTCCCAGGCTACATTGAATTGATTGTCTCTTACACTGCTTTAACTGTCTTCATCCTGTTTCTTCTGGCTTGGCAACTTCTGCGAAGAAGAAGACAACAGTGGGTGTCCTGGGTCAGGTTTTCAGGCTACCACTGCAGTCCAGGATGTATATAGACATTGCTGTACTCCCCTAAAACAGAGACAAGGACACACAACAAGAGTTCATGTTGGCTCTTCATTGTGTTAGGCAAGGTTTAGGGAAGATGCCAGCTGGTGCTACCAATTTTAAGATCATGTTCTTGATTCAGGACTCTATTACTGCAAAAATTTTTATTTCTGGAGTTTGGTGAAGATAGTTTGGACATTTTATGTAGTTTTTCAAAGATTCTCTAGGTGAACAGTCCCTGAATTGTCTTATTCTATCAATCTAGTTGCCAAGAATTCATCATAATAATATAAACAACACACATAAATTACAGATGGAATTTTGTTTCTTAGAGAAAACACTAGTAACATAATGAAATGAAATATGGTTAAAAAAATCCAACTGAAGCAACAAATTTTACTATTAAATAGTATACTATCCAAAAGGAAATCAAAAGAGAAGAATCAGAATTTGGCAATATATATGAAATGAAAATAGCACATGAATAGTGATTGTAAATGAAAGTTGACTAAACACTCCATTTAAGTGCCCTATAATTGACTCTATTAAAAAGTAAGACTCAACCATATGATGTCTATATTTAATAGATGAGGTGGGAAGATAGTGGAGCTAGTAGCTCCAGGACTAAGACTTTCTAGCAAAACAACAATTAAACAGGTATGAACTGTTAGAAACAACTAGTTTTAAACCCCAGGGGTAAGAAGTAAACTGTTCCACATCCAGGGAAGAGCAGAAGGAAGAGGTTGATAAGTTACAGTAAAGAACAGTAGATTGCTATCTCCATGTGTTGGCTATTGATGCCCATCACTCACTCTAATGGTAGGCCACAGTGCAGTCTAGCTGCTGGCTAGCTAACTGGTGAAAGAAAGGGACATAAAAATCCTCTTCCCCAAGACAAGATGTGGCCATGGTGGACCAATGCTTTCAGCATTTGATTTGTGATATTGGCTCTATTGGGGCTTGTCTTTGAAAGACAGCCATTATTTCAACACAACTCCCATAAAGGCAGTGGCAGCCATTTTTCAGCCTATCCTGCCAAGACAGGCATCTGACATTTTTTCAAACTGGCCCACAGTTGGGCAGAAAAGATGGAGACTTTAAGGACTCTGAGCTTCCTCTGGACTTTTGGGGGTAGTTAGTTGAAGGTCTGCATTGTCTGGTTAGCTCAAGGAAGATCAGGTTTGAGGAGTCATCAGAGAAGCTCTTGTGGTGTGGGATGTTGTGGGAGGTGTGGGAGGTGGGGAACATGGGAATCCTTGTAATTTCTGAGTAATAATTAGGTAATCTTGGCACCCTTCTTGATCCCCTCCCCAGGGATCTTTAGAGCTGGTCTGAACCCCATTCATCGATCCTGGTTCCTCATTTGGCAGGCTAAGATTGACATGAGAAAGTCCTTTCAGGCATGCTCATCTCCCAGAATTAACCCTTCAGGCAAAAGCAGATTGAGGCAATAAAATGCTAGTTACAAACCACAGAGGTGAACTGTCTGGGGTAAAGGCTTGTGGGTGCCAAACACTCAGGAGAGGGAAGTCTGGCTCCTGGGAATAAAGGGGGCAACCGAAACTCTGTAAATAGGGAAATTCCAAAGTAATTAACAAGCAAAAGCCCAGGAAAAGAAACAGTCCCCAAAAGACAGGAAAAATCCTCCACACTGCATTTGCCTTAGGCAAACCTCCCTGGTAGAAAGGCTGAAGCTCAAGAAAATCTCTGTCTTATAATCACTTGTTTACAAAACCAAAAAACAGACATGCCAGGAAGCAAATCACAGAGATCATATTTTAAAATATTAAAATGTACAGTGTGCAGCAAAAAAGTACAAGACAAAGAAAGAGGAAATGATAACCCATGGAATGGAAGAGGATAAAAATCCAGAAAACATAAATGAAGATGAGAATATGGACCTATCAAACAAATTCTTCTTAAAAACATGATCTTGAAATGCTAAAAGAGATTAACAAATACAGAGAAAGAGCTAAAGAATATCAGGGAAATGGCAGGTAAGCTATATAAGAGACTTAGAAAAGAGATGGAAATTTTAAGAAGGAACCACACAGAACTCCTGGAGTTGAATACCACTACAGCTTAAATGAAAAATTGCCCAGGAGTGTTACAAGAGCAGATTGGAGCTATCAGAAAATGAAATCAGTGAACTTGAAGACAAGACACTTGAAATGAGTCAGGCTGAGGTTCACAATGAGAAAAAGTGTACAACATACGAAAATCAATTAATGTAATATGCCACACTAACACAATGAAGAAAAACAATCACAAGATCATCTCAACTGATGCAGAAAAGGCATTTAACAAAATCCTGCAACCCTTTATAAAAACACATAGAACACTAAGAGTAAAAGGAAACTTCCTCAACATGATAAAGTTTATATAAGCAAAAACCACAGCTAACATCCTACTTAATGGTGAAACACTGAAGCTTTCCTTCCAAGATCAGGAACAAGAAAAAGATGCCTATTGTTAACTCTGTTGTTGAACATTGCATGCAAAGTTACTGCCAAAGAAATTAGATTGTATGTATGATAAGAGAATAATTTTTTTAAAAATCTATGGAACTACATTACACTGTGAAGCATGAGATAAATCATGAAATTTATTTAATAACAATATTAAAAATATAATATTAGCAATTGTAATGAATGTTTCAAACAGTAGACATTTTTGGTGGTGACGTGGTATATGGGAATCCTGTATATTATTCATGATTGTTCTGTAAACCCACAACTTCTCCAATAAAGGAAAACATTTAAAAATCTGAATAGTAAAGTATGTAAATCAATTCATATAAATATAAGTATATAAATAAACCTGTGTAGAGTAGAAGTATTAGAAAAAGAGACCTTTGTTTTCCATAAATATGAAGAATAGTATAAAATAACATTAGAGGCACTTTTTCATAAAATTATAAAATTCCTATCAGAGCTTCAAAATATGTAAAAAATGGAGATTAAAAAGAGGAATAGAATTTTATTAATAAATGACATTGATTGTCACAGATAAAGTTCTAATTTTGTTGAAATATAAGACAAATAAGTCATGTTTCCTTTCTGTTTCTTACTCCTGATCTTCTGCCAATTTTTTTTTACTATTAGAGGTGCTATATTAGAATCCCAACAATAAAGATTCAGCAAAAACAATTAGTCATAAAAGGTTATGTGAATTAATACTTCTTCAGCTATTACTTATATTATTTGGAAGGACACTTAATATCTATTAAAAAAAACAACTATTGCAATGCTGAGAAGAAAAACCTCCCTATGGTTATATTCCAGGATTTCATTTCACATAGTTGTATACAGAGGAAGTAACCTTTTGGCCATCAATATAATTATAAACTCTTTCCACATCTCAGCACTGATTTTCACATTTGTCTAACATGTTTCTCTTAACATAATAAAAGCCAAAAAACTAAAATAATATAACAAATTACCCAAAAGTTTGTGATGGCAACTGCTGTGACAATGAATTAGTTGACAATCCCAAACCTGGCAGGAGAAACACTATCATGTTTTCCTTCGGATGCATCAAAAATGCCCATTAACTAGCTCATGCTCACTCCTAGAAAGAAGTTAATTATTCTGCACCAGTCAAAGCAAAATACATGGAATTGTAGGTTTTAAAAAAGCTTATTGTAAAAGATGTCAAGGTGTATTATAAATATTTAATAATAAAAGCAAGATATTACTGAAAATTCAGCATGATAAAATAAAAGCACATAAGAATTCATATAAATAAGCTTGATATGCACAAAGGAAAATACTTGGAGGCAAATGCATCTAAAGAATAACAATATTTATGAAAGATTTTCATTTTTAAAATTTTTTTGTATAATAGTAATTGTATAATGAACAATGATTAATAATATGATATTGTCATTGGGCAAAATATGCTATTCCATTCTTGGTGGTTAATGATCTGGCCTTTCAGCCACAGAGCAATTAAGTAATTCTGAGAAATCATCTCTTTTAACCCAGTCGTAAATTAGAGCATCAAAAGAGAATACCAAAAATACTGCTCAACATTATTTGACTTCTAAGGTGAAGGCAATTCTCTATTACAAACCTAACATGGATGCATTAGTCCTTGAGCCTTTATCCTTATCATGATGCTAAGCAATCGTCCTTGGAAATTGGTCCCAGAGATAACCAAATATGGCATTATCAGCAATTGCCAATATAAGAGATGCCCTGGCAATATCAGGATACACTGCTCTGTTTTTGTGTATCCCTGGTATACTTGGGACACATAATTTCCAGGTGAACTTTCTATTTGAGCAATACCTTAACAAAAAGTTAAGGTTGATTTGTTTTACTTTCTCTTTCTCTCTCTCTCTCTCTCTCTCTCTCTCTCTCGATATATATATATTAATAAGTATGCATAAAAATTAAACTTTAGTTGTTGCAAAGGAAAAACATCATATTGCAGAACTTTCAGGCTCCTTAAATAGTTTACATATTTTATTTGTGATAAAAACTTGAGGCTGACAAATTATTAGATAATGCTTGAAGAAATTTTTCACCAACTTTGACTCATGGTAAGTATATATCTCAAATTTAGGGCATTTTAGTTTATCTCAAAGATTGGATTATTAGAGGATTAGGTAAAGACATTTACATATCATGTAGGCATAATGTAAGTACTGCCAGGATTTGAAGAAACAGAAATATAGAATTGATGGACACAGAGTCATCAAGCAATGAATATATATTGAAAATAAAAAATTGGAAAAATTTCAATTATTATACTCTGTAAAAAAATCAAAATTGTGAAAATTAATGATAATGTGCTCTCTATAATTTTAATGCACCTAGAGTTTAATGTCTATTCTGTCATTTGTACTAAATAATATTGGATGTAAAAGAACAGTAAATGATGAATTGAACTCTCTATCATTGCTTATTATATAACTAGATTATTTTGTTTTTCTGAAATTAAATCTAATTAGGAATATGGTGTTATGAGCATCATCTCTGGATTCAACCAATCTTGGTAGAATCACAGTACCAAAATTACTTAATGGTCGTGGCCCTGGATAAGTTACTTAAATTTTCATGCCCTTTTTCTCATCTAAAAATATGTATAATAGTAATAACAAATATATAATGTTTTAATATTAATAAATGTGTTAATGTGGGGAGGTTAATGAGTATCAAATCATTCTTATTATGCAATATATATGAAATTCCATTATGAAATATCCAAAGTTGATTCATACCAAATTTATATTTGGCAATCAAACTAAGAATTTTTCAGCAATATTTTCAAAATTATGCTTTATTATGAATTTTTTAATAACAGCCAATTTTATTTTAAATGCCAGATCACGCCTATTTAAAAAAAAAAAACTGTTTTGATATCATTCATGCTAAGTTTCACATTTGATTTCTCAATAGTTTACAATAGTTGATTGCTGTGTGAAGTAGGAATACCACAAATGGGCCTGATTTCATCCTTCTGGGATTGACAGAATCTGAAGAGATCCCACAGTTCCTCTTTATACTATTTCTCCTGATATACCTATTACTGTGCTAGGGAATGAAGGTATGATATTGATAATTTGCCTGGATCTCCAGCTTCACACCCCCATGTACTTTTTCCTCAGTAACCTGTCATTCCTAGACCTCAGTTAGTCAACATTAATCATCCCTAATACCTTAGAGAACATACTGAATTCCAACAAATACATTTCATTCACAAGCTGCTTCACCCAGATGTTGTTTTTTATCTTCTTAGTTGTCACTGAATTTTACTTTTTCTCTTCCATGGCCTATGACCACTATGTAGCCATCTGCAATCCTCTTCACTATCATGTTGTTATGTACAGGCGACTCTGCTACACCCTTAACAATGTGTTCTACATGATTGGCTTTACTCATTCATTAGCTATTCTTCTTTGCATTAGCAGTTTGCATTTCTGTAAATTCAATGTAATCTATCACTTTTCTGTGTCAAAACCCCAATTTTAGCCCTGTCCTGCGCTGACACTCGTAATACATGGCACTGAGTCATGGCACTGAGTCTCACAGGTTTAAACATAGTGGTGTCTCTTATCATAATCACTGTTTCCTATGTGTCCATTCTGTTTAATATCCTGAAAATTAATTCCACTTCAGGAAAGTACAAAGCCTTCTCTACTTGTGCCTCCCACCTCCTGGGAGTAACCATCTTTTATAGCACTATGATTTTTTACTTATTTAAAACCAAAGAATTCCTACTCCTTGGGAAGGGATCAAGTGGCCTCTGTGTTTTATACTATGGTGATCCCCTTGCTGAATCCACTTATTTAGTCTTAGGATCAAAGAGGTGAAAAATGCTCCCATTAGAGTCATGCAGAAAAGAGAGGGCTCCAGGCAATGTTAATGATAGGGATGCTGAACATTTAAGTACATTATTTCTTTCTTTCCTATTTGGGTATTTATTTGTTAAAATTAAGTAGCAACCTTTAATTAGTTTGAATTTCTGTTGAGCCTTCCTCTATTTGACCACACATGATCTGGAACATTTCCAAAATAACTTTTTAACTTTTCATAGTAATTCGAAGCCATGAAATGTGTTAAAACTTTAGTTTAAATGTATGTGTGTTTAAGGTCAACTCATGTACAACAACAACAACAAAAATATAGTGTTACGTTTCAAATTGCATCATAGAAACCCCCAGGCATATTCCAAATTCAGAGAATTTTATTATGAAAAGATTTTTCAGAAGTCATTTACTTTGTACAGATAAAAAAAAATAGCATAGTCTTAAGGAGTACTGCTTTGGCCTGAAAATCCAGAGTTTATATTCTAGATCTGCCAGGTTTCTAGCTGTCTATCCCTTCATAAGTCACCAAAAGTATGAATCTAGTCTCCTCAGCCGTACAAGAAAAAATTCTAAATCCATACAGTTACCTTAAAGATTAAATCAGACTATGAATGGAAATTA
>JAQZBX010007881.1:0-49364 GCA_029593785.1 Cabassous unicinctus | reverse complement strand
ATATATATATATATATATATATATATGGGATTCCCATATACCCCACTCCTACCCTCACAATTTTCCCCATTATTAACAAAGCATAAATCCATCCAAAGTGTATCATCAGTGGTATTCATTATAATTGCATAGTTGGGCATTCATCACTTCAATCATTTTAGAGCATTTTCATTATTCCAATAATAATAATAATAAACAAAAAATAAACAATCAAACAAAAAGAAAAACCTCATCACCTCTCAATCTCTCTATGCTTCCCCTGCTGTACATAGTGGGTATTCTGTTTCCTTCTCTCTAATTTATTTGTATTTATGGTTTGTAAAAACAGTTTTATACATGTAATATCACTAATAGTCATATTTTACATGAGGTTTCACTATGTTGTACAGTCCCATGTTGCATTTTTTACCTTTCCTTCCAGTAATATACATGTACGTTCACTGTCATACCCATATAATAGCTCTGCTAGTTACAAACACCAGCATGTGCTTTCACCATTTCTATTCATTTCCAAAGATTTACAAACAAATTTTTCACCAATTCTGTACAGATTAACCCTCAGCTTTCCACTTTCTACCCTTGTTCTATTTTCTGGTGACCTATATTCTAATTATTAACTTCATAAGTTTACACAATGTATTTAGTTCACAGTAGAGCAATCATACAGTATTTGTCCTTTGGGTCAGGCTTGCTTCACTCAACATAATATCCTCCAGGTTCATCCATGTTGTCATATGCTTCATGACTTCATTTCTTCTTATAGCTGTGTAACATTCCATCATGTGTATGCACCAAAATTTTATAAACTGGTTTTAATTCACCAAGGTGATGCCTGTCTCTCATGTCTCCATCAATCTGAACCTCTATAAGAGAGGATGACAAATTACAGGCCGTGGACCAAATCTAGTTTGCCTGCTTTTGTACAGCCTGTGAGCTAAGAATGATTTTTACATTTGTCAATGGTTAGAAAAAAGAAAAGAAGAACCATTTGTGACACATGAAAATAATTTGAAATTCAAATTTCAGTCTGTAAATAAAGTTTTATTGGAAACCACTCATGCCCTTTCATTTATGTATTGTTTATGGGTGCTATCCCATGACAAGGACAGAGCTGAATCATTGTGACAGAGACTATATGGCTTGCAAAGCCTAAAATATTCACATCTTTTATTTTTATCAGAATTATTAATTTGTCTGCAATTCCCAGAATTTACACAGAAATTTGCCCATAGACAGCCGTAGTCCACCATGAAAATGTTCCTGTTTGGTGGTATTCTAAGCCAGACATCCCATTCCAAACACAAAACAACTGTTCTTTTGGCATCCCAAACCAACCTACATCATGAAGAATGGGTTCTAATTCACCCTCGTTTTCCTGATATGAAATGGTTTCCAAGAATTTTAGACTGTTGTACACATTTTAGCTTGTAGCAACATTCTGGAATGTAAAGGTCTTTTTTCCTTATATAATAAATTTTATTTTTGGAGAAGTTTTACTTTATTATTTTTTTTTAGAAAGTTCCCAGGGAATGAACCCAGGACCTTGTACATGCAAAGCAGTCACTTAACCACTGAACTACACCCATTCCACTAGAGAAGTTTTAGGTCAAAGAAAAGTTACATTGAAAATATAGGGGATTCCCCTATAACCCACCCCTTCCCTCTCCTACATTTTCCCCTATGAATAGCATCTTAATCTTGGAATATTTACTATCTTAACCTTTACAGAAAAATTCTCAGGCCTCTGGTCTTAAAATGAAAGCTCCACAATGATTCAATTATTTTGTCTGTTTTGTGCACTTTTTTTTTCATACCTAGTACACAGAAGGAGGGAAAGAAGAAAAGGAGGGAGGGTGGGAGGGAAGAAAGGAAAGAAGAACAGAAGGAAGGGAGGGAGGGAGCAATTTGTCAAAAAACAATCATGCATATGCAAATTAAATTGAAGAGGTCCTTTGTCAAGAGAAAGTCCTTTAGATAATACCTTAGTTGGCTATTCAAGACTTTTGCAAGTGACTTTTCTACTTTTCTGCCTATACTTCTTCCCAATTGATATAACTCTACTCATTAACTGATGAGCAAATCAATAATCAGCTAGTATCACAGTGTGTTTAGCACTAAAATGATTCAACCCATTGATCTCATTTGACTGTACTTTTTATTGTAATAAAATCACTGGTGAAATTAAATTACATTATAATTTTAATTGGAAAATTAGAAGCCCCCTTAAAATAATATTTCATGCAAATATAGCAGGGTCAGAAACAGTATAAGGCTTCCAAAAGTTATAGCTGCAAGGAGATTATTACTCATCTCTTGAAAAAGTTCTGATAAATTTGTTAAAAAGCAATGCTCGGTATAATCAGAGAAACTGCCTAGAGGTGCCAAACTCAAATCAATTATAATAGTAATGTTCTAAATTTATATATCATTTAATAAAATGGCAGTTAAAGGGGGAAAATTATTGTTACTAGCCAGTAAATATATGACCTGTTATGTCAGTGCTATAAGAACAGTTTTGCATGTAGGGATTAACAAACTATTGAGTTTAAATGCTTAAAATGACACTGAAATCAAAGAAATGTATAGAGATAAACAATTAAATCCAGTAGGGAAAAGTATAAGCCATAAAATCCCTTAATGAACACAAGATGGCAAAACTGCCAGGTAAATATGGTACAACAGAAATTGAATTATCTTGCTTAATGGAATGCTCTGCCTTTAGTGATGTTATTTTTAATCATCCCCAGAGATATCTTTGTAAGAAACACTGGAAGGCCTCTGAATTTCCTATGTTCCTCTGTCTAATAGATAATGTTTCTAGGTCATTTTACCAGGACCCAATCTGCTTAGTCTGAAGAAAGGTATATTTAAATAGCTCATAAGCATTCTGATTCTTTTAAATTAAACCAATTAGATGGAAAAATTTATTGTCAGGAAACTCCACTCCAAAATGAATCAAGAGTAAGCAATTAACAGATACTGAAAGTAAGTTGCTTGTCCAGAGTTTATATCTACCCCCTTCTGTGGCATTATCCCTTATTACAGGATTTTTTTTTTTTAATTACAATGAGATTAGGGCAAAATTTTTTTTTTTTAATTTTATTGTTTTTGCCAGAAACTGTCAAGATGATTATTGGTTTGTTTTTAGCAATATTTCCATCAATTCTCTCTTGGATTCTCTAAGCTTCAAACTGTATAAATAAACCATATTCTCCTATAATCAGTTCTGTCTACAGATACCTTTCCAGGTCAGCCAGAAATTCTACCAATTAAAGACATGTGAACATATCCTAATATTATAAAGAAAAGCAGACAGAGATAGAGGAAGTCATTAGAAATGGATGTGTTAGGATGAAATAATCATTTTCTTTTTTTTCCCCAAAATATGTTGAGTGACTCTGAGGAAATAGGAAAAGTAGTACATAAAGGGGAAAGAACATTTGAAACATGAAAAACTCTCAGTGCTAATTTTGGAGCCAGAAACCTTCAGAAAAGGCTTCAGAAGGATGTGATGAAACTATTACTGGAAACTGGAGGAAAGGTGATCTGTGTTTTAAAGTTACAGAGAATTTAGCAAGATTGATTCCTGATGTTGTATGGAAGGCAGAATTTGAAAACTATGAATGTGGACATTTAGCCAATGAGATTTCCAAACTAAATATGGAAAATGCAGCCTGGCTTCTCCTTGCAGCTTATAGCAAACTGTTAGAAGGAAGCGATAAGCTGATAACAGAATTATTGGGCACAAAGAAAACAGAAACTAATTCCAGAAATTCCAAGCCTCTGGAAATCAAGCTCCCACATGATAGTGTCCCATTTGATAACCTAACTAAATTTGGAACTTGTAAATCAGAATTGAAAATGCATTTATCTAGGAAAGACTTGTGGAAAGTCTAACTGTCTGATGGCTTGGACCGCTGCTTCCTGCATGCTAAACCAGCAAACTTTTTGAGAGAGCTGTATGAACAAAACCACTGTCAGCTTGGATGAAAAAGGACTTTGACAGGAGAGATGGAAGGGGAAACATCTTTAAGAGGAAAATCATGGAAGCTGAAGTCTGGAATTAAGACATCTCCTTGGGCCAAAAGAGGAACCCTGTCCATGAGTTTGCCCTGGCAGTTGAAGAGGGTAGATGCTCCAGTTCACTGTTCAAGGAGAGTTTTCCTGCCCTGGGCTCCAGAAAGGGTGAGCATATTCCCCAAGGGTTAGGGAGAATAAGGTAAGCACCCCATAGGTCTGAGAGGGGTGGGCTTGTCCTCCATAGTTTATGGAAGGCCAGGTTGCCAACTTATTGCTCTGAGAGGGTTGGGCCTGTAGGCCAGAGATTAGGGAGACTGTTGCCTCCCCTCACGGTACTAAGTGTGTTGAGACTCACCCTAGAGATTGGATAAAGTGTGGCCATCACCCAACATTCTTGGAAGGTGAGGTCGGGAGCTCCGTCAATACCCAGATGCTTGATGTGGATGGAACCAAAAAAATGGCTGTTGGGCAAGCCTGTGGAAAGGGTGAGTCCATATGAGACCCCAGGGAGAAGAAACCATCATGTTAAGAATGACTCTCAGATTTTGAAATCTAATGAAGTATGCCCTGCAGATTTACGGAACTGTAGGGAACCAGTGACTCATGCTTCCCTCCCAATTTCTCCTTATGGTAATGCAAATGTTTATCCTTTGTTTGTCCCTCTGTATATTGGAAGCAGATAAATTGTTTTGTAAGTTTCAGAAGTCTACAGATAGAAGGGACTTTGCCCCAAGAAAAACTGTATTTCTTTAAACTAATTGTGATATGATTTTGTACTTAGCACTGTTACTGATATAAAGTTTTTTGGAATATTGTAATATCTTTTTGGAATTCAGAGAGTGGAGTGTGGCAATTTGATATTATTTATGAATTCAAAAAATATATTGATTATGTTTGTAAACTGGTCTGTTCCTCTGGGCGTGATACCCTTTGATTATATTAGATCCAGCTGAGATGCCTTTGATTAAATTATGTTAAGATTAGGGCTTTGATTTGATCACATCATTAAGGCATGCAGGGTTGAATCCATTCCCCCTTGCTAGGCTGTATAAAGAGACACTCAATCCAGAACACATAGAAGTAGGTACACAGAGAAGATACACAGAGGATCTTGTGGCCCATGGAAGAGAGATGAGCCTGGTAGTTTACAACTGACCTTGTGAAGAGACCAGAGCAGCTGAGCCAGGAAAGAAACAAGCCCCAGAGGAAGATAGACAAGCCCTATACCAACCTACAGCTGAGATTGGCAGAAGATGGGACCATGGACTCTTAAGAGGAAAGAGGAAGGCTGAACCCTCACAGACATTGTCGCCATCTTGCTTCAACACATGGCAACAGACTTTGGGTGAGGAAGTACCTCTTATGGTACCTTGAGTTGGACTCTTTAGGACCTTGTAACCCTAAATAAATACTCTTTATAAAAGCCAACAGATTTCTGGTACTTTGCATCTTTGCATGAGCACCCCTTTGGCTGACTAATACACTTCCCTTCAAAAATTACACACTATGACCTCTTTCCTCACAAATATTGTAGCACGGCACTTAGCAATCAATATTAATTGTCAATTCACAGTTGTAGTCTGTAACTACAACAAGGACATAAGCTCTGTATGTAAGAAACTTCTGTTATTTCTTCAATATCTGGCTTTTCCTTATTTTCCATTTATTTCTTATCTAATCATATGGTTATACAGAATAAAGATTTCATTTTGAGGCTCCCTTGAAATGAGGTGTGGCCAAATGTGATATTCTTACTGGCTGTTGGGAAATGAACCATGTTGCCATAAAAGACAGGTTCAAGTCTGAATGTGTGTTCCTATAGGTGTGAACCCATTTGTAAATGGGACAAATTTGTAAGCAGGGTCTTAATCATATGACTAGTAGTCTTTTAAAGAGTGGAGATTTGTATGCAGAAGTCAGAAAGAAGCCAGAAATGAGAAGAAGACAGAGGAAAGAGAGAGATCACCGCATGACGGAGGCCTACCTCACCAAACCCTACAATTCTAGGAGAAAGCATGGCCTTGCCAACATCTTGATTTTGTTTCATAATGATGAGACAGTATTTCACATTCTTTAAGCTAGCCTACTGTGTGATATTTTTCATAGCAGCTCTGGAAAACTAACACAAGTTCCAACAGGATATGAGTGGAAGTGGTCTGTGCAACTTCCAAGCTGCATTCTGGTTTAAAGAAAAGAAGCACCCCTGTGCCTACCTGTATTAGTCAGGGTTCTCTCAGGAAACAGAATCAACAGGAGATATCTGTCAATAATATGATATTTTAAAAGAGTCTCTCATGCAACCGTGGGGATGCACAAGTCCAGGTTCCGCAGGCAGGCCAAACACCTAGACACAATTACCTGCCTGAGTTGACACATTAGCCTAACCATCACAGTCCACCCCTTGTCAACTCGGCAGTCATACACATTACCCTAAACCATACTTAGTCTCTAAGTAAAAACAATAACAGACAAGCATATTTCCGCCTAACAATGCTCAATTCCCCTGCGTACAACCAGAAGCACATTAATTCCCCACAGAATAGGGTGCAAGTCCTTGGGTAATATTCACTCTTAAATTTGACATCCTTAAATATTATGACATGGAATTAATACAACTTTTCATATGATAGGGGAAAAGATTGGGGAAGAAAACAAGAAATTCATTTTGTGTACATATACAATCGTACTCATAACGAAACAAGGAAGAAGGGTTATGACTATTATAGTCCTTGTTTCTGTAATTGGTCACATGGTCGAAGTTCATATTTATCACTACCTTCTTCCACTACCCATTCCATGTTCCCATTACCTTCAGGAAGTACTTCAGCTGGCTGTGGTTCTTTGCCTGGTGGGGTGACCCAAACTTTCATTCCCGAAAATTCTGGGCTATTGTTAGTCCTGCTTGAATTCGTTTGTTGCAATTTTCCATTGACTTTAATCACAGAGCATTGCAGTACTAGGAGACACCCTTAAGGATCTCCTGCATTCCAGGCAAACTCTTCTTTGCTGCCATTATGTAGCTGTAGTCCTATTTCCCCTTGATAGTCAGGATCAATCACCCCAGGCAGTACAGTAATTCCATTCTTTGCCTGTTGATTCACAGGTAAGAAGAGCTGAAAGTGACCAGGTGGCAGTCTTAACTTCCAGTTCAATGGAGTCATTGTTATGTTCTCTGGTGGCAGCACTCCTCCTTATTGGACTAAAACCTATAGACCAGCAGAGCTTAAGGTTGCAGGGACAGGAAGCAAAAATTTTCCTAATGGGTCACTAGGGGTAATAGTGAGTGGTGCCACTCCCATTTCCACCCCTTGATTCCTGGACCCATGAATCCTCACCATAGAGAGGACACTGATTCAGAGCATGCACAGCCTCCTGGAAAACATTGCCCCAACCCTGCAAGGTATCGCCACCTAGTTGGTGCCATAATTGAGTCTTCAAAAGGCCATTCCACCATTTTATTAATCCAGCTGCTTCAGGATGATGGGGAACATGGTAAGACCAGTCAATTCCATGGGCATGTGCCCAATCCCGCACATCATTTGCTGTGAAATGGATTCCATGATCAGAAGCAATACTGTGTGGAATACCATGGTGGTAGATAAGACATTCGGTAAGTCCACAGATGGTAGTTTTGGAAGAAGCATTGCATCCCGGAAATGCAGACCCATAGCCAGAGTATGCGTCTATTCCACCTAAAACAAATCACTTCCCCTTCCATGGTGGAAGTGACCCAATGAAGTCAACTTGCCACCAGGTAGCAGGCTGGTCATCTCGAGAAATGTTGGCAGATTGGGCATTCAGCAGTGGCTGTAGCCAAGTCAGCCTTGGTGAGGAGACTTCCATGTTGCTGAGTCCATGCATAACCTCCAGCCCTACCTCCATGGCCACTTTGTTCATGAGCTTATTGGTAATGACAGGAGCGGCTGGGGAAAGAGGCTGAGCATTAGCCACAGAGCGGGTCATCTTATCCACTTGATTATTAAATTCTTCCTCTACTGAAGTCACCCTCTGGTGAGCATATTTGTGGGACACAAATATGTTCATGTTTTTTGCCCACTCAGAAAGGTCTATCCACATATCTCTTCCCCAGACCTTCTTGTCACCAATTTTCCAATCATGTTCCTTCCAAGTCTATGACCATCCAGCCAAACCATTGGCAACAGCCCATGAATCAGTGTACAAATGCACCTCTGGCCATTTCTTCTTCCAAGAAAAATGAACAACTAGATGCATTGCTAGAAGCTCTGCCCAGTGGGAGGATTTGCCCTCACTGCTGTCCTTCAAAGATATCCCAGAAAAGGGCTGCAGTGTCGCAGCTGTCCACTTTCAGGTGGTACCTGCATATCGTGCAGAACCATCTGTAAACCAGGCCCGAGTTTTCTCATCCTCAGTCAAATGATTGTAAGGGACTCCCCAAAAAGCCAAGGCTGTGGGCTGGGAAAGAGAAGGTAACATGGCAGGGGTGGTGACCATGGGCATTTGGGCTACTTCGTCATGTAACTTATTTGTGCTTTCAGGACCTGCTCGAGCCCTATCTCATATACACCACTTCCACTATATTATGGAGTGCTGCTGTGCATGCCCAACTTTATGGTTTGGTGGGTCAGACAATACCCAGCTCATGATCGGCAACTCAGGTCTCATGATGGCCCATGGTTAAGTGTTCAGTCTCTACTAAGGCCCAGTAGCAAGCCAAAATCTGCTTCTCAAAAGGGGAGTAGTTATCAGTAGAGGATGGCAAGGCTTTGCTCCAAAATCCTAAGGGTCTGCATTGTGATTCCCATATGGGGGCCTGTCAAAGGCTCCAGACAGCATCTCTATTTGCCACAGAAACTTCCAGCACCATTGGATCTGCTGGATCATATGGCCCAAGTGGTAGTGCAGCTTGCACAGCAGCCTGGACCTGTCACAGGGCTTCCTCTTGTTCCAGTCCCCAATCAAAACTAGCAGCTTTTCTGGTCACTTGGTAAATGGGCCGGAGTAGCACACCCAAATGAGGAATGTGTTGTCTCCAAATTCCAAAGAGGCCAACTAAGTGTTGTTGCTCTTTTTTGTTGTAGGAGGGGCCAGGTGCAACAGCTTATCCTTTACTTTAGAAGGGATATCTCAAAAGGCCCCACAGCACTGGACACCTAGAAATTTCACTGAGGTGGAAGGACCCTGTATTTTTGTTGGATTTATCTCCCATCTTCTCTCATGCAAATGCTTTACCAATAAATCTAGAGTATTTTCTACTTCTTGCTCAGTAGGTCCTATCAACATGATATCATTAATATAATAGACCAGTGTGATGTCTCGTGGGAGGGAGAGACGATCAAGGTCCCTGCAGACAATATTATGACATAGGGCTGGAGAGTTGATATACCCCTGAGGAAGGACAGTGAAGGTATACTGCTGGGCTTGCCAGCTGAAAGCAAACTGTTTGTGGTGGTCCTTACTAATGGCAATTGAGAAAAAACATTTACCAGATCAACAGCTGCATACCAAGTACCAGGGGAAGTGTTGATTTGCTCAAGCAATGATACTACATCTGGGACAACAGCTGCAATTGGAGTTACCACCTGGTTAAGTTTACGATAATCTACTGTCATCCTCCAAGATCCATCTGTTTTCTGCACAGGCTAAATAGGAGAATGAATGGGGATGTGGTGGGAATCACCACCCCTGCATTCTTCAAATCCTTCATGGTGGCACTAATCTCTGCAATTCCTCCAGAAATCTGGTATTGCCTTTGATTTACTATTTTGCTAGGCAGGGGCAGTTCTAGAGGCTTCCACTTGGCCTTTCCAACCATAATAGCCATCATTCCACAAGTCAGGGATCCAATGTGGGGATTCTGCCAGTTACAGAGTGGGACCCACTGGACCCACTTTGAGATGTACCTGAGCTAAAACTCCATCAATCACCTGACCTCCATAAGCCCCTACTCTGACTGGTGGACCACAGTGATGTTTTGGGTCACCTGGAATTAATGTCACTTCTGAGCCAGTGTCTAATAATCTCGGAAATGTCTGATCATTTCCTTTTCCCAAATGCACAATTACCCTGACAAAAGGCTGTACGTCTCCCTGGGGAAAGGTGGGAGGAAGATTTACAGTATAAATTTTTGGCAGTTTAACAGGATCCTTCCCCAAGGGGACCTTGCTTTCTCCTCATTCAAGGGGCTCTGGGTCTGTAAACTGTCTCAAGTCTGGGAATTGATTAAGAGGCCGTGATTCTCTGCGTCTGTAATTTGAGTTAGGATTTTGTTCACTTGACCTAGAGCTCGTCTGCTTATACAGATCCAGAAGAAATTTAGTAGTCTGTCCACGTGTTTCACTTCTTAGTACCCTATGATCTATTAGCTAATGCCATAACTCCATACAACTCAGACTATTCTCTGTGCTGTTTTGAATCTGTCTTTCATTGCAGTAGCCACGCTCACCTTGCCTTTGGCGATTAACTGCCAATATTTAACTTCTACCGGACTGAGATCCGATCATCCCCATAATGTTTAAGGATTCCAATTCTATTACAGCCCTGCTACAGTTATATCTGGACTGCAGAGAAGAGCAACCACAGAGCTCTTCAGAGAAGATGGAGTTAGTCTTAGAAATTTATTCCTCACAGTTCTGGTTAAAGGTGTGTCCTCTGGACATTCCTGGGGTGGATGGGCATTTCTCAAATGGTGAATCCATTCTAGCATTCCAATCTCTCTAACCCTTTGAATCCCCTCATCTACTATATCCCAGGGCAAATTGGACATCTCAACATCAGACATGCTAGGCCATCGTTTGGTCCATGCTTCGGTCAGCCACCCAAACAAACTGTTAGAGCCCTTTCTAAGCCCTCAAGCTACAGTGTTGAATCCAGAATTTCTGCTTAGTGGGCCCATATCAATAAATTCAGCCTGATCCAACTTTATATTCCTTCCACCATTATCCCATACCCTTAGTATCCATTCCCACACATATTCCCCTGATTTCTCTCTATACAAGTTGGAAAGCTCATGCAGTTCTTTCAGAGTATAGCATACTTCCTCATGGGTCACACTTTGTATTTCACCTTTGGGGGCTTGTTGTGATTTTAGTCTAGTAATTGGTCTCAAATCCAAGAGGGGTGGGAGGGGTGGGTAAGGAGAAAGATTAGAGACATTTTGCAGGCTATTGACCTCAGGGCATTCCTTTGCATTTTCTTCTGACGAGACATGATTAATCTCTTCAGGCAGGGGTTGGAAGACAGATTCCTCAGGGCAGACTGGAAATTGGACAGTGCATGCTGGAGTTTGGCTTGTACCTGCCTCAGGGCTGGGAGGAGGTCCAGACTCCCTGGGGCAGGCCAGAGGCTGGGCAGTGCAGGCTTCCATTTGGCTGGTACCCACCTCAGGGCTGGACTGAAGTCTGGACTCCCTGGGGCAGGCTGGAGGCTGGATGATACAAGGTTGACAAGGTGTGGTCTCCACAGGGCAGGCCATGGCAGGTTTATCTGGTAAAGTCTCAGCAGAATTTAGGGTTCCAATGTCCCCACCAATATTATCATCATCCCATATGTCTTTGTCCCAATCCTCGGGGTTCCACTCCTTTCCAATCAATGGCTTCACCTTAATTGCAGAAACCCTGTGAGGTTGAGATTTTAGTTTCCTCTCTAATTCTGCTACTCGTACAATGAGAGTATGGGATTGATTCTCAGATAACTCAAGTCTGTGGCTACAGGAGAAAAGATTTTCTTTCAAGGCACACATAGAAACTTTCATATCATTCATGTGGCATTTAAATTTCAAATTTGAAGACTTTAGCTCATCTCTTTCTTTTGTAACTGTATCCAGAGTATCCAGGAGGAGCCAGCCAACATCATTATACTTTTTGACTCCACAAAATTCTTTTAAGGTATTGAAAACACTCTCACCCAGATCCTTGTTTCTTATAAGCGTGGAAGTAGGGGAATCCAGTGATGCTCTTTTGGGTATCTCTATTGTCAGCTCACTCCATGGACTGTGAGCAACCTCTTCATTATTGGAAAGGGAGTCATTAGTACCCCTGAGTCTAATTAGAGTAGAGAGCCAATTACAAAACTCCCAGGACCACCTCAGACATCCCATGTTTGAGACTCTTCCTCAAGAACCACTCCTAGTACCAAGCTGTATTAATCAGAGTTCTCTCGGGAAAAGAATCAACAGGAGATATCTGTCAATAATATGAGATTTTAAAAGAGTCTCTCACGCGTCCATGGGGATGCACAAGTCCAGGTTCCACAGGTAGGCTACAAACCAGAGGCTCTGATGAAAGTCCGATGAAAGGTCCTTGATGAGTTTCTGGGAGAAATTTGATTAATGGAAAAATGTCTGGATGGGTTTAGGATGAATAGATGAATGGATGGGTCATTTATCCCAGACCTATCCAGTCTTAGGTATTTCAGTAACATCTGGGGCTCAGGTTGAGCAAACGTAAAGATAGGCATATCTTAAATGTTCATAATATGCCACCATAAACATTAGCCAAGTCTTCATCATCTCCCACTTCTACTGAAACTTCTTCCCCACACAGCTTTCTATTTCCATCATCAGCTTTCTTTTCCATTTTCCTCTTACTCTCAGCAGTTGACCTTAATATTTATTTCACAGAGAAATTAAAACCTTTCACACTAGACTTCCTCAGCTCTCTGATATCAAATCTAAATATGAATGTATATCCCTCCAATCAGTCCTTCCTATTACAGAGGTTGAGAGTTACCTACTTGGAGTCACACTGAAACTTTTTGCATCACCCACTCCACTCTCAAACTTCTGCAAACTGATTTCTGTCCCCACCATTCAAATGAAACTGCTCATACCAGAGTCACTAAATCCAGCATACCTGTTTCAGTTCTTAAATTATTTAAGCTTCTGCTGGCATGAATTGAGGTCCACTTACTCCTGTTTGGAGCCCGATCTTCCTATGGCTTTTTTTTATTAATCTCCCCCTCCCAAGATGGCTCCCTCGTCTGTCTGCTCATTGTTTCTGCTTGTTGTCTGCTCACTGTGTCTGCTCATTGTGTTTTGCTCATTGTGTCTGCTCGATGTCTGCTCATTTTGTCTGCTTGTTGGGTGCTTGTCTTCCTTAAGAGGCACCAGGAACCAAACCTGGGACCTCTTATGTGGGAGGCAAGTGCCCAACTGCTTGAGCCAATTTCATTCCCTGCACATTGTGTCTGCTCATTGCATCAGCTCACTGCATCAGCTTGTCTTCTTTAGGAGGCACTGGGAACCAAACCCAGAAGCTCCCATGTGGGAGGTGGGTGCCCAACTGCTTGAGCCACATTCACTCCTCCTTCCTATGTCTTTTGATATTGTACCCTCCTAGCTTATTATACATCTTAGACATTCTTTCTCAGTCTCATTTATGTGTTTCTCCTCCTGTCACATACTTTAAATGTTAGTGGTCTTCAGGGTTCTGTTATGTTCTAGGTCCTCATCTTTTTCGTCATACTTTTAGGGTGATCTCATCCACTCCCTTAATTTTAATTACTCTGAATATGTTGATAATTTCCACTCCAATTTCTTAAATCCTATATATCCCATTCAACTCAATCCCCATATCCAATAGCCTAATGGACATTTTAGTGGATTATACAGAGAAGCCTCAGGCTCAATGTCAAAAACTGATCTCTCATCTTCTCTACTCCCTCTTCCTGCTCCTGTAGTTCTTTCTATGGGTGAAGTTTTGCCATAAAATATTTACAAGAAGTCTATTATTTTCCAGAGGCTTTAAGATGTTAATTCCATGCAAGAGACTATGTGACATTGATTCTTTATGTGATCTCCCTGTCCTAAGTGTCAGACAAATAGGAGATATTAGTAAAGTATTTATTAGAGTGTATTTGCCTGGGACTTCTCATGAATCTACATAACCCCATGCCAGGTACAATTACTCCCATTTTATAGAGAAAAACTCAAAAATTGATAGGTAGTAAATAATTTGCCAAGGATACCAACTAGCATGTGGAGTTGGGATTTGAACACAGGATCCTATGAATTCAAAATCCAACTTGTGCTATAGCATTCGTTACTCTGTGCTGTAACTTCTTGTTTCCTTGTCCATGTCATCCACCAGACTCTAGATTCCTTAAGGGTGGGTGTGATGGTTAAGTTCGTGAGTCAACTTGGTTAGGTTATGGTGTCCAGTTTTTTGGCCATGTAAGGACTGGTGTTATTGTTACAGTGAGAACATTTCATGGATTTAAATCAGGTGATTCCATTTATGGCTGATTAAAGCTACAATCAACAAAGGAAATTTGCTTGCCTTCAACAATGAAAGAAGACTCAGTCAACCAGTTGAAGACCTTACAGGGAGAACTGATGCTTTCAGCAGTCAGAAAGAAGAATTTTTATCTCTACTTCAGCCATCCAGTTTCTCCTGTAGAATTCACTGAAACTTTATTGCATTTCCAACTTGCGGCCTGCCCTGCATTGGCAATGCAGACTTGCCAATCCCCATGTTCATGTGAGTCAATTCCTATAATAAATCTCATAATATTTACATATATATGTGTGTTTGTGTGGAGACAGAGAGAGAGAGAGAGAGAGAGAGAAAGAGGTACACACACATCTCTTGTCACTGCTCTTTCCCTGGAAATCCTGACTAAAATATGGGCTTGTTATAAATGTGCCTAATATATTTCTTACACTCATTACTAATATTTAGGAGAATAATCAGCACACATTCATTCAAAATATTTTGAAAATATTAATGAAGAAAATAAATTGGAATGAGATGTGATCAATGTAACATATAAGAGTAGCATAAATATATCAATTGATACCCCCCTTTTTCTACCCTGATTAAATTAGTCATGTTTTATAACTCTCTAATTTCCTATTGTTCTCTGTTTTGAGGTTTTTAAAACCCATCATTATCCCTAATAATACCCCCTTTTATCTTTGAATAATTTACTTTTGCATTTGTACTTGTGGTGTAAGTAGAGCTATACACTGTTACTTCACATTTGTTTAATATACATATTGTTGTGGAATTTGCCTTTTCTCCTAATGTTGAATGTTGGAGTTATAGAAATATGAGGAGAGGCTTAACCTATGCAAAACAATGAAATCTAAGGAAATTGATCTCTTGGATTTCCTACTGGGCTTCAAATGTGGCATTGCCTAATCACATTTGAACCTGCCTGATGATGGCAGGTTCTATAATTCAATACAGGCATTAACACCTGCAAAGTACTTAGAAGAGTGTCTAGCACACAATGGGCTATACAAGTGTAAACCATCACTCATGCTATCAGAGTCATCTGGGAAAGCCCTTACCACTAATGAGAGAAGATGAGGATGTTCCAGGAAAAACAGGACTATAGTTTATCTCTTGTTTAGTGTTTCTCCACCTTTGTATAAAACGGCAAGCTTCCAAAATTGGGGAAAAAATATAACTAAGAGTAAAAGCAAGAGTTAAAATTATCAAATAATTGCTAGGCCGCTGTTGTCAGCTCAAAAGCACAGCTGCCATTTGAACAGGCCTGATTAGGTATAGCCGGAGTTCAAAGAACATTAATGTAGGACCGGTGATCAGAGTGGGCCCCAGCAATAGGAAGTGCAAGGAATTCCAGGTGGTCAGCAGCACATAGGCCCACAGTATCCAGGCTCATGTCTCTTCAGGAAGGAAGAACAGAGCATCAATAGAGCCAGTGGTAGACAGTAAGCAGATAACCTGGCAGAAGTGACAGGATCAGGATGATGACACAATATGAATCAGGATTGTAATCACATGGACCGTAGCAACTCATGTGGCAGTCAAGATCCCAGTTTTTGACAAATTAGGAGAATGGGTAAGGAGCCAAATTGTGAATTTTGGCATATTAGAATAATACAGGTACTCATGAACTGACAGCAGAGTACACACTTGCCACTTGGGCTAAGGAATGATGAAAAATCAGTTTAAGGTTAAAGAAGAGCCAGCAACAGGCTGGCTCACTGATGAACTAAAGGCAGAAATTCCTTAAAATTTGTTTAACTGGGGAAAAGACTGGATGAAGAATCTGAAGTGTGGCTGAATTTGGAGGGGAAACCTGAACTCAGTGACGGCAGCTAAAGGGACTTGGAGACTGAGAGAAAAACAAGTTACACATTCTGACTTCATCATTTTGAATCATGACCTTGGGCAAAGAACATTTATTATCATAGAAGCCTAATAGTGTTGACTGCTCAGTAAGATGTTATAAGAAATTCATACAAGAAAGGTGTGACATAATTGTTCAGAAAATATTTTTAAAATTCATTTATTAGTTTCCAGTTGTTGAAAATCTACATATCTCGAAAATCTTTAGGCTATCATTTAAAAGCCCAATGTCATATGCCCTCATTAAGGCAGCAATTTAGTTAACTAATGTCATATTACTGAACACTCTAAGTAATCTGACAAATTTTTCATAGCCACCCAGTGGGATCCAGACTCCCTGGAAATTTCTAACAGACAGGTTGGTAGAGAAGAAAACACAAATCTTATCAACACTATGACTTCAAGAAAACTTCATTTGCTGGAAAGTGGAATTAAGAACCCTGTCCCTATATAAAATGCACTCTTCCACTTTATTCAAAATCTTAGATGAATCAACATTTAAGCAATTCCCTTGTTCCAAATGTAAAACTCTCCACTGGCATGGATGCTTTTAACCTAACAATCCCTTCCCACTTTGGACCATTGGACAAAAAAGGTAGAAATACCTAAAGTGCCATTGTTCTTTTCATTTAGAAATTTAACACTAGTCATACTTATTCCAGCTTTGGGATGCTACTTAGTAATATCAGACTTTATCTTTAATTAACAGCTGAATAAATTCCTTGAAGCATTAAATGAAATCAATAAAAGAATAAAGCTGTGTCACAGCAAGAGTTTTGGAAAATGAAAGCCATGAAAAGAGAATTTCAGACTCATAATCATACCAACTAATAAACTAATGGGATGTTGACAGACCATAAAAGTACTTTCAAATTTAAAGCAGATAAGGCCTGTTCCTTTGTTTGTCATGATTGAAAATGAAAGTTGACATTTAAGGAATATGATTTAAATGACTTATGGTAGAAAACTATACAGAATTAAAGCAAAGTACATTCAGAGACAAAAATAAATAAATAAATAAATAAATAAATAAATAAACAAGCAAAAAAAAGTCTCTTTACTTACTATCTTCCTGAAAGAATGAAAGTAGGCAAAATTTTTATTTGTAGTAAATAAAAATAAAGTTTGGGTTCAGCAATTAAAGGCATAAAGATTTTATAATCTGTTCATAAACTTTCTATGGCTTTGACACAGTTAAAATATATCCACTATCATTGGATGTTGAATTTTTTAAAATGGATGATTATGCCAAGTGGGGTTTTTGTAATAAATATGTGCTCACCTGATATCAATCACCATCAAATCGCACCATATATGGTACATTGAAAGTCCTCAATAAATAGTCCTTAAATAACTGGCTGAATGAAGGAATCAATTTCATATAAAGAATGTACAGAAAGAGATGACTTTGAAGAATTTCTTTTTAAGATTTATTTATTTATCCTGACCTTCCTCGTTGTTTTTGCACTTGCTGTTTGTTCTCTGTGTGTTCTTCTGTGTCTGCTTGTCTTCTTTTTAGGCGGCACTGGGAATTGATCCTCGGACCTTCCAGAGTGGAGAGAGGCTGCTCAATCTCTTGCCCCACCTCAGCTCCCTGGTATGCTGTGACTCTTATTGTCTCTCTTCTGTGGCTCTTTTTGTTGTGTCATCTTGCTATGCCAGCTTTCCACATGGGCCAGCACTCCTGTGTGGACCAGCACTCCATGCAGGCCAGCTTGCTTTTCACCAGGAGGCCCCGGGAATCGAACCGTGGACCTCCTATTTGGTAGTTGGGAGCCCAATCGCTAGAGCCACCTCTTTTTCCCACTTTGAAGAATTTTAAAATAAGCAAATCTCTTCTGATAAAATAGCAGATTCTTCAAATTGTGACTAAAATAAAGAATAGAGGACCCAGCATACAGTTCATATGAGATAAATCTATTTTTTCTGATGGATTAATTTTAATCCAAAAAATAGAGGGACAGAGATTGTTTTATATGAAGATGCATAATTAAAAGACCTGTAAAACATATTTTAGCTCATTTCAGGTTGTGGTTTCTAAAATACAATCAATTTTGCCTGAGTAATATGCAGAGCCCCAGAAATCAATGTAAAGATGAGAAAGAATGAGTGCAGAAGATGTGAAGCAATAAAGACATGTTTAGTGTAACTCAGTTATAGATAGGAATTAGTCAATATATAACAACAATTGTGATATCTTTTTATAATACTCTACAAGTGCTCCTTATTTTTTCCATAGACTATAACAATAATAATACTGTGTGGGCATATGATGTTTTTTCCTGAATGGCATCCTTCATTCTGGAAATCAGGCTTTCCCAATCCATCACCTCACCTCCTCACCATAAGAATGGCCTTTTAACCCAGAGTTGGCCGATCCACAGAACACCATTCCTATAGCAAAATAAATTGTTTCAATCATCAGCAAGTCCTTAACAGTGGATTAAGATATGGATATATCTTGATATAATAATTTGTTAATATAATCGTCATTTTTCCACCAAATTGCTAGCTGAAAGAATATGAGTACGTGGTTGCCAGGTGCCATCTTTCCTGACATATGTAGAGAGATTCATGTTCCGTATGCAACATGAAGCCAAACACAAATGGGGAAGAGAGGAGAGAAAAAGGAATAAGGGAAGGAATGAGGGAGGAAGAGGGAGAGAGCAAAGATGAGGAGAGAGGGAGAGGGAAAATTGAGAAAGAGAATGAATGACTATAGCCTGAAGAAATCAAGTCCCAGTTCTACTTCCTAAATCTTGGCTACCTGCCCCTTTGTCTTTGATTCCAATGAGCTAAACCAAGTTACTTCACAACTCTATGACCCATTGCAGTCCCTTCTGTCCTTAAATTAATTTGAGGTGAGTTTCTTTCACTTGCAACTGAAAGAAGGTTAATGCAATGGTTAACATTTATTGAATGTGGACAATGGGTCAGATGCCGGGCTAAAAGCCTATTTAATATTTACATGAATAGTGAAAATCAGCAGTGCTATTTTAAATATGGAAAGATCTTTCCAGCTACTAAAATCAGATGATAATGGAAAATAATTATCTAATAATGTATTATATTTTTACAGAATATTCAAATTTTCAGAGACTTTTCACATATTAAGTTTTCGTTTTTCAGAAGAGTTCTTTGAGGTTGGTAGGAAAAGTAATAGTAGTGTCATTTTGTAGATGAGTTTATGGCAATTCATGAAATATAAACAAGATCATACAGTGACTTAGTGATAAATGTAGGGCTGCACTCCAGGTGACCTGAATGTTGGGATCCTCCCACTCTACTTATTACACTATTTAGTTCATGGGCCCAAAATAAATTATAATCTATGTTAAGATTCTAAATGCTAATATTACCATGAACATATGGCTAGAAGACATAAATATTTTATTTGACCACTTAGCTGTTAGTTGTTTACATAGTGTAAGAGATGCAATTATTAATAAAAGAATATAAAATCATATTTGTCAAATAAAGAATAAATAGAAAGGAAAAGGAGAAATGGTTTGTGAATAAAAAGAATAGCTTTAAGGATACATGCTACAAATGCTGCAAAGATAAGATATTCAAGTATAAGAAAATAACATAAAACTAAAGGAAAATAGTGTTGTAGGAATTCAGAGGAGAGAGAAACCATTCTAACCAGCAGTAATTAGGAGATTTGCAGGTGCAAATACTATTTGGGCTCAGACCTGAAGGGGATAACAAAAAGGAAATTGCAAGATAGCATGAAATAGGCAAAGGTGAAGAAGTGGGAAAAGGGGACAGTAGCAGGTAGTCTAATAATATTGCAGCATAATTTAATTTAGAAAATTGTGAAGGATAAAACCAAAAAGATGATTGAGCTTATGCAAAACTTTGAATGCTATGCTAGAAAGCATAATGTAATGTCACTGGAGGTTTTGAGTTGGGGTGAGGTAAAGTAGCATGGTATGGTGAATGAACAAAAACTGTGAATAAGGGCCAGAACATCACAAATGGACCCCAGGCTCAGTAATGTACAACCTATGTGACTCTGGGCAATCATTTTACTTTACTGAACCCCCAGTTCCTCATTTATAAAGCAGAGAATATAATAGCTGATCTTTTGATCTTTCAATTGTGAAAAGCAAATGGGAAAAAGTGAATTTTATAAGTTTTGTCTTAAGTTGTTTAACAATACAAGGTGCAATTGCCCATAATGAAAATAATGTGTATTTTTCTGGCAGCTGGAAGTAAGATAGATTGGATGGAGGAGGAACAGAAGGGAAAAAATGTCTTTGAGAGAGAAAAGGAGATAGACAGCAAGTCCCAATGCCTCACCCACATTTCTATATTCTGCTCTATTTACCTGAGACTGGGAATATGAGAACTGCATTTCTAAGACTTCTTTGCCAGCTAGCTTCTTGTTATGTTCCTCCAACAGGAGGCACTGGTGGGTTCTAAATGTTGTAGTAAATAACATTTCTTTTTATTCTTCCTCTCTCTCTCACTCCCTCTCTTTCCTCCTTCTTCCCTCACGGTCTTTGAAAGTGGATTCATCCGTTCCTTGGGTAGTGACGCCTCCTCTCCTGATCCAGCTCCAGTCACAAAGGATCTCCTCCACAGGCCCAACTGGGAGGATGTGACTCCTCTACAATATCAAAGAAGCAGGGGTAGCCTGCTCTTAGATCTTGTTCTAGTTTGCTAAGCTGCTCAAAGCAGATGTCATGAAATGTGTTATTAACTCACAAGCTTACAGTTTTGAGGCTGAGAAAAATGTCCAAATCAAGGCATCATCAGGTAATGCTTTCTTCCAGAAAACCAACTGCCAGCAAGCCTGGACTCCTCAGTCACATGGCAAGGAACATGGCAGTGTCTGCTGGTCTCTCCACTCTCTCCCAGGTTTCATTGCTTTCAGCTTCTTGCTTCCATGGCTTTCTCTCTCTGTCTGAATTTCATTCTCTTATAAAGGATTCCAATAAGAGGATTAAAACCAACCAGAATGAAATGAGTCACATCTTAACTTAATATCCTACTCACCAAAAGATCCTATTTACAATGGGTCCACACCCACAGGAAAAGATTAACTTTAAGAACATACTTTTCTGGGGGTACATAGAGCTTCAAACAACCACAGTTCTAGTATGACTACTCATCCTTTTTATTCCCCCAGTGCTCAAGGTGATAGCTGCTTGGTGCATTTATTAATCTCTGGGTTTCCACACCATTCCACATTTACTCCTCCAGCCTTCAACAACTTGAATGGTTTTCTATAATAAATCCTCTCTTTTTAAAATGCCTAACATGGTTTCTGTTTTATTAACTGGACTGTAACTGATGTGGTATATGAAACCAGAGCTGGGGAGAGACATCTTTGGGACATAAATTTTGAAATCATCAGCATACAGATGGTAAATGATGCTACTGAGATAGTTGGCATTTCACAGGAAGAGGATGGAGAATAAGGTACAGAAGGAGAGAGAATTTTAAAATAACCTTATTAATGTGTGATTGTCAATGAAGTACAGGTTTACTTTAATCTTTAATACAAGTTGACTTTCACCTGGAGACTATCCTAATCAGTAGGCAGAAATTTTTGATAAAAGACCAAATGGATTTGCCATGATATATTCTAATGTTTAATGGCAATGCCCAATAGAGAAAAGGAAGATGCCAGGATTGATTAAAACAGAAATTGAGGTAATTCATCTGCTTCTAAGAATGACTTTGAAAAGACAGGTGACAGGTGTCTTAAACAAGCCTCCAAAGATTGCATGGCTCAGCCAATGGGATTCAAGATGATCTTTATGTCTACCCTGGTCTAATAATAATCAGACATACATTCAAAAACATCATTCAATAATCTTCAAGTTACTATGTGTCAACTGCTATTCTAGGTGCCAGGTATATGGCAATACACAGAACAAAAACCCCAAGACAAATGGAACTGACATTTTTTTCTCTATTTTTAAAGGAGCTTTAGAATACATAAATGCTACATCAAAAATATAGGGGATTCCTATATACCCCACCCCCTCCAGGTCCCACATTTTACCCCTTTAACAACATATTTCATCAGTATGGTAGATTTGTTACAGTTGATAAACACATACTGAAGCATTGCTACTAAGCATGGTCTATAGCTTGCATTATGGTTTACACTTTGCACCACACAATTTTACAGGTTTTGACAAAATGTATAATAACTTGTATCTGTCATTGCAATATCATGTGGAATAATTCTAGTGTCCCCAAAATGCCCCTTGTTGCACCTATTCTTCCCTCTCCCTTCCCTCGGAACCTCTGGAGACCACTGTCTTTGCATCAATGTTACAGGTTCTTCCATTACTAGAATAATAAATTCTACTTTAGTCCACAGTTGTATTCCCTCCTTATAGTGTTCATTCCTCAATCTTGAGGATTTTAGAAGGAAGTGAATTTATATGCTAAGTTTGGCTAAGAGAGGGGCCACATTTGAGCAACAAGGATGCTTTCAGGAGGTAACTCTTAGAAGCTGACATTTTACTAGGGTGAGCAGTCAATAAAATAATATAGACATAGTGTACTGGTGATGAAAAGTAGAGGTGAGAGGATGTGAAGCTATATTTTAGGCATTGTATCGGGAAAGGTGTCTTTGATGAGGTGATGTTTCTGCCATGTGAATCATTCAGAACTCAGGCAGGGCTGGGACTGCAAGAAAATGGTTTCAGAATCGGAATCAGGCCAAAGCATATCAGGGGAAGTATGGGATGACACTTAGAAGAAAGGTAAGAAGGAATTAGAGAATAAATCCCACTTTTGTGATTTTGGGATTTATAAACTACAATGAGGTTTCTCTAAATGCACTTCAAAAAGCTTGCTTTATCTGCTGAATTCTGTAGCTGTTCTGCAGAGGATCTATTATTTGGGGAGTGGCAATATTTTTTAAAAGAGTACCAAAGCTTTTACAGTTTCTGTTTACTCAGGTTCCTTGGCACCTCTCTGCAAAACAAGAAATTAAATAAAATAAATAAAAGAAGAATTTGGGAATATGGAATGAAGGCCAGGTGTTGGAACAGTAGAAATGCTTGCTTGATGCACTGGGTAGCTAGAAGAAAAAAGGGGGTGTCAGGGATGGGTACTTTTAGAATGTTTTAATGAAGTAAAAATATTAGGTCATAAGATTGTTGAAAGAATACTGGATTAGAATTTGTTCACTAACCTTTCTGAATCACATTTTAGTATTTTATGAAAAGGAAATGATGAATCTCCCAAAAGAAAATATTCATGAAACATCAATAGATCTGTGAAATATTCACTGGGTACTCATCTATGCAAAACATTCCCTTGGTCACTGAGGATAGGTCCAGACTATTAGACTTGGCTCTTGCAATGAGGAAGGGTATAAATTACTAGAAGAGAAAAGGGGTATGTGTGTGTGTGTATATTTGTGTGGGTCCAAAATTACTTAGAAATCAAAAGGACCAGAGAAAATATAGACTGTAAGAGTACAAAAGGAATTCAGAGAAGGGAGAAGGAACTTTTAGCTTGTTTATACACTTGATTAGTAGAGAAGACTACTTCAATGTACTTGTCACTGAATTAGTTCGTTAATATGAAAAGTTGAAGTTAATTACTCAAATTCACTTTCCTCAGTGCCAAGTTACTCCACATAGAGGTGCCACCTGGTGATTGAAGCTACCATCACTCTAGTGCAGAAAAAATATTTAACTCATGACAATGGGGAAGTACGGTTGGGTGGCAGGAAGACTGGGATTAAAGTCTAGCTCTCTCTCTGACTCGCTATGTGTCAGTTTACATTTTGTGAACCCCCCCAAAAAGGTTATGTTCTTGAACTAATCCATTCCTGTGGGTGTGGGGCCCTTTTGATTGGACTACATCAATGAGGCATGACTCAGGTTGGGTCTCTGCCCTCTTACTGGAGCCTTACACAAAGGGAGACACAGAGGAAGAGCCACGCACGGAAAAGGAGCTGCCATTTTGATCCTGCCATGTGAAAGAAAGAAGTAGAGAGAGAGAGGACTCCAGGTTTGTCTACATATGCAGAAAGGCAGAGAAGCCCTGTGAGGCTGAGAGTGGTCCCAGAGTCTTGAATCAGCAGAGCACAGAGGCACAGAAAGAGGCCTTCGAGGGGCTGGGCTCATGAAGCAGCTCAAGGCAGAAGGGATGAGCCATATGCTTGATAGCCCACAACTGAACTCAGTAAGAAAGTGGAACAAACAGCCGAGACTGAGAAAGGAGGCCCTGAAAGAGACAAGCCCTATGCCTGGTCTTTCACAGCTGAGCTCAGGGAGACCATGAGCTCAGAGGGGAAGGCAGGGACCTCAGCAGAGTTTGGCCACCATCTTGTTTCACAATATGGCAGGACCCCAGGATCACCAGTAGCTGACTTTGGTGAGAAAGCATCTCTGATTGTGCTTTGATTTTGAACATTTCACAGCCTCAGCACTGTAAGCTTTTACCCTAAATAAAATCTCCCTTATAAAAGCAAACCCATTTCTGGTACTTTGCATCATCAGCCTTGTGGCAAACTAAGATATTATGTGACCTCAGGCCATCTCCTATACCTCATTGTATCTGTAGGCTCAGCAAAAAGTTACTGTTGGGGTTGGGGTTGTAAAATGGAAAAGAATAACACCACACTATATAATCTATTCCAGTACTTTTCTATACATACAGAAAAAATATATGTATCAATTTTTATTTGTAGATAGTTTCCAATTAAGAACAAAAATTGCAAAATGATTAAGCATCTAGAATACATAAAACCCAAACTCCTTGGGATGAGCTAAGTTTGTTACCAAACAAAGAGTTTCAGTCTCTGCCTCTATTTCACAGTTCTGTCCTGTTTGCTCTCTGCTTCAGTTTATTCTAAAGTGCTGTAATAAAGAGGCTAATTGATCATGTTAACATCCTTCTATTTCTCAGCTTTCAGAGTGTAGTTCTCTGTCACCTAATATGATGCTGTACTTTGGATCTTATTCGACAGAGAATTGTGTGGCTTGCTGTTTTCAAAGATCCTAGCTCAGTTAACTGGGATTGTAGTGGAAGAATCAATTCAACAAAGTATCTCTTTTATTTAACATGCCTAAATCATTGCTCTTCTTTCAATTACCAGGACACTATCACCAACTCCTTTGTGATTAGAGATTGCTGGCCAAATCTAAGTTTATTACTTGATGGCCCATGCCTGCAACGCTGTCACATTGAATTTTTATTTTTATCAACAGTCTGACTGAATCTTCTAAACAAATCTTTTCTTGGATATGAATCATAAATAAACAACTTTAACTGCCTTCTTGCATACCTGTGATGGAAGAGGCAAGTGAGTATGCAGGATTGATGTTCAATCATTAAGACTAAATGCCATGAAACCAGCTTAGCTCATTCCACTTCAATTTGGAACTTTCCAAACTTTATTAAGAAAACTAAGTATGATTCAAATTAACAAATACTGGCTTTCTTACACTCCACATCTGTTCAATTCTGGCATTTCCTTTTGACTTGTCACTCCAATCCTGTTGAGCAGCCCTGGATACCTGAAGACATTTAAGATGGCAGAGGCTGTCTAGTGCATAAGTGTGCATGGCCTGAAATTAAGTCTAGCCACTACCTGGCATGTCCAACTGCTTTACCTGCAGTAATGAAATATCTACAAGGAACAAATAAGTGTGTATGCTATGTAAGGAGAGAAGAGTACACTATATGCAAGAAGCAAAGCATCACATGACAACCTAAAGGCATATAAAAATTTCATGATATTTAAAATATTATGGAAGTATTTTCTCTTAGGAAAATGAGATCAACTTTCCTTCTTCCTGCTCTGTGATGGCAGGAAAGAGTTCAGCTTATTCATCATTGTATTCCAGCTCTAGCACTTGTAACAACGTAATGGTTACTCCATACATGATTGTTAATAATCAATGAGTTCCCTGGAAGTTATCACACCTTACCACCTTAAACCCATCTGCTCCACCCAAGTCACTTTCAGACACACTGTGTTTTAATGATTTATCATCTCCTTGGAAAAAAAAATCACTTGAGAAGTCATATAAGACAATTTAATTTGTATAATAATATTAAAATGAAAGTTTCCCATTATGCAGTAATACAACAGTTGTATGATTTGGGGATAATTCTTGTTAAACTAGAAATGGCCTTCTTCAAAAGAAACTGAGAGAATCATTGTTATACTCAGAACAAAATTTTCTAAAGCAATATTGCTTCATTTCCAACTTCACTTTCATGCTCCTCTCTACTTCTCCCACCAGAGAAGAGTAAAAGGCTCATCCCTTAATATGTCACATGATTTTAGGATATAGATATTAATAGCAGAAACTGTGAAACGTAGATTTGCTCTGTATAGTTGTCTTTGGAGCTAAACCTTTCACTATCTAAAAGGGTGGCCATGAATACTAAATAACTCATATCAGCCAGGACCCTATCTTGGAATAAGCCAGGAAATGAAAATTTTCTATGTGCAATTATACTACCTTCTACTAAAAACCTTTGCGTAAGTTTAGAGATAGAGCAGAAATAAAATGTGTCCACTTCCTGTATTCCTTAACCCAAAAGGTTGTTTTCAAGGTGTTGTTATAAGCTGTGCACTGCATGTGAGTCCTGCTGGACAAGAGGAAGGATGAGCTCTCTGATTTACACTGCCATCCTTTTCCTCTTTGACAGGTAGAGAACATTTAAACAGGTTAAAGTTCCTTCCCCAGAATATGTAATCATATGGAACAAACTTAGACTAATCAATTTGCTTGAAGAAAAATAATGCTATCAAAAGTTTAAAAATCTGTTCAGAATGTTAGGGTTTAAGAAATTATGACTTCATCAGCCACCTCACCCAAGGAAAAGATTGATAGAGCTCTCAGAGCCAAGATCTGCCGCATTTTCAGAGTATGCCTGTCACCGCCAGTCCTGCACACATTGCATCATTACTTAAAAGGAAAATATAATTCTGTATTTACTATCTCCATGATATTTCAAATGCTCCCTTAGAAGATCTAATTAATTCAAAGTAAAGAGTAAATAACTTTTATATGATCATTAAATTCCAGCCCAGAATGCTGCATTTACTCCAGATATTATTTAAGAAGATGTATCAAGAAAATTCAGGAAGATTACTAGTTAATTCTGCATGATCTTTATAGGATTATACAAAGGATGGTGAGATGAGCAGTCGGTAGAAACTTTAGAAAGTCAGAAGAGAGAAAAATGAAAACTCATTACGGTAAATATTTTTGAACAAAATTTGTTATAAAAAAGTTTATTCTATAAGCTTCAGGTCATTGTTTCAATTCACATTTGATACAACATATATGTCTAAAAATATTGATTTTGATAAAATAAATATGTACTATATAAATGATAAAGAAATTTTGGTGAGCAGACTCCAGGGTGGCCCCCAATAATCCTCAAGTCCTGGTATCTATGCCTTTGTATAATCCCCTTCCCTGAATGTGGGCAGTACCTGAAATCTGCTCCTAACCAACAGAATATGGTCAAAGTAATAGGATGCCATTTTTGCCATTATGTTAAACTATATAATACTCTGTCTTCCTGGTGGACTTGATCTAGAGACTCTCCTTGATGGCTTGACGAAGTAAGCAGACATGTTGGGGAAGCCCATGTGGCAACGAACTGTAAGCAGCATGCAAAATGTGCAGGTGGGCTCTAGGACCTGAGTGTGGCCTCCAGCTGACATCCAGCAAGAAGCCAAGACCATCATTCCTAAAGCCACAAGGAACTGAATTCTGCCAACCTGAGTGAGCTTAGAAGTGGATTCTTCCCCATTGAGTCTTCAGATGGGACAGCAAACTGGCCAACTCCTAGTTTGAGGCTTTGAGGGACCCTGAGCATCTTCAGTTAGCCTGTACTTAAACTCCTGATCCATAGAAATGGTTAGAGGATAATGTGTTGATTTAATCCATTGTTTTAGCTTCCTGGTTGCTAAAACAAATATCATGCAATGGGTTGTCTTAAATAATGGGAATTTATTGGCTCACAGATTTGAGGATAGGAGAAGTCCAAAATAAAGGCATCATCAAGGTGATGCTTTCTCTCAGAAGACTATTCTGGAACTGGCTGCTGGCATTCCTTAGTCCTTGGCTTCTCTTTCACATGACAATGCACACAGTGGCCTCTCTGGGCCTCTGGATTCTATGACTTCCAATTTATTTTCCATGGCTTGATCTCTGTGTCTGCATTTCATTATACTCATAATGGACTCCAGTAATGGGAGTAAGACCTCTCATGATTCAGTTAGTCCACACCTTAACTGAAGTAACCTCATCAAAAGGCCTATTTGTAATGGGTTCATAACCACAGGAATGGATTAAGATTAAGAACATGTTTTTTTTCTGTGATATATAGCTCTAAGCCATAACATTCATTAAGTATGTGGCAATTTGTTATGCAAAAATAGATAACTAATAAAAAAATATTAAAGTATCTGTGGTTTGGCATAATACTCAGGGTTGATGTATCTGAAGCTTTATCCTTAAATATTGCATGTGAAAAAAATTTTAATGCCTTAAAAGTTTTATCACAATTGGGGAAATTAACATTTTTAGTGCCAATATCTCTTTATCTGAAAATGGTGCATAAACAGATAATGACACCACAAAAGATGTTTTGTATTAAGTAATCCTAGTCTGGTAGGGTTGGTTCTCTCTTATTTTATGATAATAACTACAAAATGCATCTTTATACTTGGACATTCATTCACCTTTTGTAACAGCTGAATATTTGATTTTGCTTCATGAAGAAATGACATGAAAAATAAAATGATTTTACATTCAATCTCAAATTTCCCTGCAAAAATATGACCTTAAAACTTCACATCAAAGTAAAAATTATACATGTAATCAGCCTATGTTTATGAATTAGATCTCATTAATCTTTACGTACAAATTTCTGTAGCTCAGTAATACTATTGCATCATTCCAACCTTAGCAATTTTCAAAGATACTTCCTCAGCCATAATATCACTGCAAGTCCCAAGAGGAGTTTTATGGGTATTCATGATAAGCAGGGACCACACTCCTGCCACCACCTGTGCACTGCATTTTGATGTTCTACATGGATTAATACCATGAGCCAAAGATGTGACCTTATAAGCCACCAGGCAACACTCCACCCTCACTAAGGAAGCTGTCCAAGTTTTGCTACTCATGACTGAAGAAACTCTACTCATTTAAAAAAGCCCTGTAGTCAAGCTTCTTGAATCAGAGCCATTACAACATTTATGGAGAGAGCTTTTTACAATTTTAGACATTGCCTTTCCATGTGGATTGGACATGGTTCAAATAAGAGAGATCCCACTCTGAACTGTGACTGCTGCTGACTTCCAGGATATAACCCAAATCAAGCTCCTATGTCAGACTTCGTTTCCTCTTGTAATGAATTCTCAGATGCCTTGTTTTGTACCACCCACTCACTACCACAGTCATGCCCAAATGTTTCTCAGCCTATATTTCAGCAGTTACTTTTCAAAGAAAGTCCTTATACCCCATGTGTAAATTCGTGGATTCAAACAAACATGTGCAGACAGGGGTGACGGAGTGCACTTAACTCCATATTCCTAGTATATCTTGGTTCCCTGCTATAGGTATTGTCTTAGTTTCCCAACTGTGAAAACAAATACCATACAAAGGGACAGCTTAAACAACTGGCAATTTACTGGCTTAAGGTTTTGAGGCCAGGAGAATTCCAAAGCTAAGGTGTTAACAAGGTGATGTTTTCTCCTTGAAGAGTGGCATTCTGTGGCTGGCTGCTGGTGATTCTTGGGTGCTTTGCTTGGCTTTTCTGTCTCATGACAAGGCACATGGCAGCTCTTCTTTCTCCTCCAGGTGCTGTTGGCTTCCAGCTTCTTGCTTCTCATGTCTAAATTTGATTCTGCTTTAAGTGACTCCAGTAATCCTGATTAAAGCCCAATCTGATTCAATTGCCTACACCTTATTAAAAATAACATTTTGGAAAGGTCTTATTTACAGTGGTTTCATACCCACAGTAACAGATTAAGATTGAGGACATGTTTTATTCTGGTAGACATAATTCAAACTACCACAGCTATCATAACCAAATAGTCAATATCCTTTTGACTATTTTAATTCAAATAACAAATAACATTGTTTCTTTTAATAATTACAAAGAGTGATTTATTGATATGTGCTTTATAAATGATGACCCTAGCTCAATTAAGAAATATCCAATCTCATACAAAAGAGGAAATCTAATACAAATCTATCTGAAAGAATGACAACAATGAATATCATGAATCAAACCAGACTGTCAAGTCTTTTTGTGACCTGCATACTAATCATGATTCAAATGTCACAAACACGAAAAAGCAATGACTTTTCAGATCATGGCTTTTTAAATCAATATTAACTTTGCTGCATGATTTTTGGTTCAGTGATTAAGTCAAAAATAGAGATGCTATTATGATGTTACAAATAAATATCTGGGTGCACAATTAAATCCTCACTAAAATATTTATTAGGAGTTAATTAAATTCCATTATTACATCCATCATTCCAAATTAACTCCTGCAATATAATCATTGGGTTAATTGCTTATTAGGTCACCAACATGGATACATGCAGGTTAAGTCACTACACTTTATCCAAGTATGGGTTATAATTTACTTTTATTGCAATAACTGCTATAATGAATTAGTTAAATATACAACACCCTTGCAATACCCAGTGTATCTGCAGCAGGTACTTCCAGAGACTTGAACAGTGCCAGACACACAAGTATTTTCTGAATGAATGAAAAAAATACCCAATTATCCATGGAGTCTTGTGACTGCATTTACTCCATCTACTCATAGATAAACGTTGAAGAAAAAGGCTAAAAGGTAAATAGAGCAAAGATGGTACAGTGTTCTTACCAATTCTAAAGTTTGGTTTATGGGGTTGATTGACAAGACTTGATATATTCATTCTATCTTATTAATGACTTCTCAGTTTCCACCGTTCTCCATTCTTTTATCCCTAGTCTCATCTATATTGATACTAGTTATTTGAAACATCCACTCCTACACTTTTAGTGAGAAAAACATAGGTCCAGAATTAGGTAAGTATGCTATTAGGTATATTTTCTTCATGCAATCAGTGGACAGAGTCATCTATTCTTTGGTACCCCATAATACTGAGCACAGACTATCCATTGGATATTCTTTTTTTTTTTTTTTTCAAGAAATTTAAAAATACATCTTGATGTGTCATTAGAATGAAAACCCTGATAGAGAGAGGGTCTTCTTGATGGTATTTATTTCTACATATACAGGGGCTAGCACAGTGTCTGAAACATATTTGATAACTATGTTAATAACTAAATACCTAAACTATTATAGGTTAAGATAAAAATAAGTGGAACCTCATTCTTTTATGTTTTGAGTATATATTTCCACTTGAGTTGATTGAAGTTAATTATAGAAAGAAAGATCTGATTCAGCCAAATGCATGTACGTATTCCCAATGTCTGATTAAAATCAGACATTAAAGCAATACTTGTGATGTTTAACTTCATGTATCAACTTGTCTAGGTTTTGGTGTTCAGATGTTTGGTCAAGCAAACAATGTCCTAATTCCTACTGTTAGGGTATTTGGTAGATGGATTAGCATCTATTATCAGTTAATTGCCTCTACAGTTGATTGCATCTACAATCAACAAAGAAGGCTGTCCTCAGTAATGAGGGGAGTCTCTGCATCCAATAGTCAGAGGTCTTAAAGCAGAACTGAGGATTTCAACAGTCAGAAGAATTTCTGCCTCTTCTATACCCAACAAATTCCTCCTGGGGAATACAACTTCACCTTCATTGGAACTTCCACCTTGAGGCTTGCCCTATAGAGTTTGGATTTGCCAGATTTCAGAATCACCTTTTTCAAAATTTCCTGCTTGCAGTTTGTCCTGTGGAATTTGGATTTGCCAATGCCCATGGTCATGTGAACCAATTCATATAATAAATCTCTTCAGATAGATAGAGTCGATAGACAGATAAGTAGAGAGATTATAGATAAAGATATGGAGATAGAGATGACAGAGATAGAGGTAGAACAAGATAGAGAGAAAACAAGAGAGAAAGAGAGAGAGAGAGAGAGATTATCTCCTGTTGGTGCTATTTCTTTGGAGAATCCTGTCTAATATAATACTGAAATACTGAAATAAATAATGAACACAAAATACAAAAGTCTATAATTATGCACACATGCAATGTTTCATTGTACGTATTATTTTATTCAAAGGTTAGTTAAAGAAATTGCTGGCAAAACCTAATAGGAATAATTGTTATATAATTTCCTATATTTTGGCTAACTATATTTAATTATAAGAAAGCAAAGTTTAAAAAGGAAGAGATATTCATTGCAATTTTACTGTGTATGCATGTTTATTGTTTTCCAAGTAGAGTTTTGGAACATTTCCACTAATTAAATGACACAGAAGACATTTTTAGTTTTAACAAACCACACCACTGTTATAAATTTAGATGCTAGAGAGACTCAAAATATTGAAATGTTTTTACATGGCATCTCTTAGATATGCAGGATATATTTTAGGAAAAACCATTTTAAAGATACAATCTTGAAATCAATATAGATATGAATGGGCGATTGGATGGAAAACATACTGATTCCAGGGAAATCTGTTATTAGCCTATTCAAGCCAAGTATAAGTGGATGAGAAGATATATTTATATGGGAGAAACTGCAGAATTGAATAAAGTATGCTTTGCATCCAATTAAATGTGAGAGTTCCTGTTGAAGGAGGGGGCAAAGAAAACTTCAAGGTTATAAGGCCTGGGCAACCAGGCAGAAGGTGATGTCGTTGACTGAGGTAAAGAATATAACTGAAGTAAATCTACAGCTATTAATTAAGGAGAGTCATTTAAAAAATATCAGGATATATAAGATTTTAAATGTATATGATATGGCTCAGCTATATCATACATTTAGGATATCAGCTATACATGTAGGATATCCAAATCCTCAGCACACTGGTGAAGACAACGGAAGAAGTGAAGTCACAAAATGGATGACAGGATGGGTGCAAAGTGAAAAGCTATATAGAAATATAACTTTGGGAAATACCAACATTTGTAGACTGAGGAAAAGAATGACCTAACCAGAGTGAGGGAGAGAAAAGTAATTAAATTAGAAGGTAAATTAAGAGAAGAGAGCATCGTGGCCAGGAGATGTTTAAAGATGAACAAGTCAATACAAATTCTGAAGCAAATACTAAAGAGCTCAAGAAGGGGGAGGTGAGGTAAGAACTGTGGGATTTAGTGTTTTCGAGGTGATGAGAACCTGCAAAAACATCTGAGTGTAATTTTAGTGGAATGATGGGGGTGGAAGGTAGATTATGAGGAGTGATACATATCAAGAACACTTTAGGAATTATGTAAGGAGTGGAGCAGGGATTTTTCACTTTCTCCAGATATAAGAAGTGTAAGAGACAATGGGGAGAACATAGAGAAAGTTGAGGTAAAATAAGAAGAAGGGGAAGTCATTTACTGATAATTTCTGGAGCAAAAGTGAACTGGGAGCTTGAAGAAATTGGAAAAGATCAGAAATGACCGTTGTAGAGAAGGCAGTAGGAAACCAAATATGGATTATAAAAATGTGGAAAAGAATAATTATACTATGAAAAGCCACACAATAATTAGCATACAGTCACCTTCATAATTACATAATTGCACCTTAATAATTGCTCACAAAATTCAATTATAAAAAGAAAACATAAGCAAACCTGTATTGTATCACTAGCATATGTCCTATGTTTAACCATTACTTCTTCATTCTTACAGTTTTTAATTGAATAAGCTTAATGGAAATGTAAGCAGCTATGTTACTGGAACTATGTTAAATTTAAAAGACTCCTGTAAATAGGCTTATGAGTGTGAGATTTCTGCTCCCAGAATCAAACTTGTCTCTAAACCATCTTTAATTTCAAACTGAAGGTCACACATTAGAAAGTTAAGAAGGATATATTATGATGTATCATAGAGGAAAAAATAAGTTTCTATGTTAAAGTAATTCTTTATAACACCCTTTTATTTTTAAAATGTTCATTTACTATCATGAATTATACATAAGCTTCATATTCATTGGCACAAGATAATAATGGCTAATAATAATACCTAATAATAATTCTAGTGCCAAAGTTTGTCAAAGCTTTCTTTTACTTCTGTCCTGTGCTAAAAAATGCAAATTTTCATTTTGAAATTACAATCAACTGGCAAATTACTGTATGTGATTTTATCATGGAAGCTGTGATAAAACCAACCTACTAGGTAATGAATACACAGACTCATGGATATGTACACAAATATACACACATGCACAGATACAGATAGCTTACTAATAAATGCCCAGACATATTTGGGGGAAGACTATCATTTGTGGTTTGTTGCTCTCTGTAGTAGTACTTTAAGAAAGACATTCTGGGTGAGTCCAATGAAATGGAGAGTAGGTGTTGCAACTCTGCTGAGATTCAGGGCTCAACCAGCATATGAACAGATTGAAGATTTAAGTCTCTGGGACATATATTTAATGAGTATAGTGCTAATTATAGGTTCAGATAAAAGGGGCAGAAGAGCCATGTGTAGGGAAATTATAAATGAGTCTAACTCTTTTACATTGGCGAGCATATATTCTGAAGTAAGGCCCACTGACAGGGTGTCGAGTTCCTGAGATTGTCTGACCTGCCTATAGTATCTAGACGTCTTTAGAGCCCTCAGAAGCCCTGCTGTTTGAGGCTGTTTATGGTGGCAGTCATTGGGAGCCTGCTGAGACGTACTTAAGCGTAACTTCTGGAATGACTTCCCAACTCACTTTGAAATCTCTTAGCCCTAAAAACTCATTTGTATTTAATATTTCCCCCTTTTGGTCGAGGTCTCTTTTTCCAAATGCATCACTAGTTAGCGCTTGGTAATAATCCCTCAGTGCCAGGGAGGCTTATATCTGGGAGTCATGCCCCATGCCTTGGGGAAGGTAACTCGTTTATATGCTGAGTTTGGCTCAGAGAGAGGCTACATTTGAGCAACAAGGAGGCATTCAGGAAATAACTCTTAAGCAATATATAATACTAGGCTAAGTTTCAACTTCACAAGAGAAGGTTCATAAGTATAATCACCAATATCAAAGGTCTGGCATAATAGTCTGTCTTCCTTCACTAGGCACTGCCCTTGTACTCAGGGAATTCTTGCTGTCCATTAGGGAATGTAGTAGAACTCCACAGGATGGGAATTCAGTATTCTTTCGGTTATTGTGTTGCTATCCACCCACCAAGACAATGCCCCATGCACTCTTAAACATATTCATAAGCCTTAAAGGCATGCCCCAAGTGAACCCTTCCCATACATTCCCTCATCACTGACACCCTGCACTAGTGACTGTCTTCTACCCTTGACCTACACAGACCTACCTACTGTTGTGACCCTTCTGTGATCCAAAACCTTTCCAAAAATGAAGCCAACAAAATTACCAAATTAAATTGATAAGGAAATGAAAAAATAATTTTAAAAATAACCAATAAAATGCAAAAAGTAAAAAAAAAAATTGAAATAAAAAAAAGTTTTAGACATTGTGTCTTTCATCCCTGTAAGATCTGTTGTCTTGTACAGTGACATTTTCTTCCATATATTCCTCTAGGGTCTTATTTTTTTTCAATTTATCTTCAAAGAAACTTTAGGATACAGAAAAGTTACATAGAGAACATAGGGGATTCCCATATACCCAAGGCCCTCCCCCTCTTCTCCTCTCCCCTATTAATAACATTTTACATGCAGATGGCACATTTGCTACAATCAATGTACAAATATTGAAGCATTGCTAACCATGGTCAATGGTTTACATTATGGTTTACATTTTAGATCACACATTTTTTTTAGGTTTTGATGAAATTTGAAGTGGCCTGTATTCATTATTGCAAGATCATGCTGAACAACCAATGCCCTGAAAATGCCCTATGTTCCATCTATTCTTTTCCAGGACAACTAACAAGGAGATGATGATGGACAACGCCCACCCTGGAACAGAGAGTATCTGCAACTGCAAGCAAAATAGTTCCATCCATCTGCCCCATGGGATCTAAGCTCCTTCTCAATTAGAAGCAGAGTGGACATCACCATCCTAAAATCTTCAAGATTTAGTAATGAACAATGAACTAAAGTGACATTATTATTTTACTATAGACTTATTATTATTCTAGCAATGGAAGAACTCTTATCATTGATATAAAGGCAGTGGCGGCCAGAGGTTCTAAGGGATGGGAGAGGGAATAATAGGTGTAAAATGGGGGCATCTTCAGGGCATTGGAATTGTCCTGCATAACATTGTAATGACAGATGCTGACCATTATATATTTTGTCATAGCCTACAAAATTGTGCCAGAGTGTAAACTATAATGTAATCTATAGTCCATGGTTAGTAGCAATGCTTCAATATGTTCATCAATTGTAACAAATGTACCACACTAATGAAGGATGTTGTTAATGTGGGAAAGCTTGGGAGTGGGAGAGATTGGGACATATGGGAATCTTTTATATTTTTTATGTAATATTAATGCAATCTAAAGCTTCTTTTAAAAAAAATAATTAAAAAAAGAAAGACATCTGCATCAGACACATGAGAAAATGAAAATAGCTTTAGATTTCCAAAAGTATTTTTGATGCCAACATATCTTATTACATATCTCAGGCATCTTTCTGTTTTGATCCCTATAATCAAGGTCTCACATTTAATTAAATAGAAAAATTAACAGTTTCACAGAAGTGTAAGCAATACTCTAACTTACAAATGGAATGACTTAATTGCTATCCACTTTTTCAGTCATGACATAATTATAGGTAATTGAGATAAGGAGGAAGATAGGTCTATACACACACACACACACACACACACACACATTTATCAGAGTAGCACCAAGCAGTATAATCCTTATTTCAATTGATGCCAGCAAAGATCTTTGCCTTTCTGCTTACAACAGACTATTCTCTTCCTCTGACCAATTTCCATTTACCACTGCTGTTTGACTCCTTTCAGGAGTCTCGTTAGTGTTTCTGCTGGATTCTCTCATTGTGACTAATACCTAGTGTCACTGCAACAAGAGTGAAAAATGAATGTTTTGCCTCCCAGCCAACCCTTCCTTTAGGCCTCCACAAAATTACTTTCTTCTTGGTAACCCATCAAGAAACTAAGCAAATGTTCCTGAAAGATGGATTGGAAAAGCATTTAAATGGCAACACCCAATGCCTTGCTCAAACTTATTCCCTGCTCACACTAAATAAGAGTCCTAAAACAAAGTACTTGTTTTCAGTGCCCTCCATCTTTGAATGAATTCTCCTTCCCCTCACCCTTACCATTATCTTTGTGGTGATGTCTACTCTTAGGAAAAGATTCCATCTTTAAGTGACAGTAAGAGAAAGACTTGGATGAAGCTAGGCATCAATTTTAAAACATTAATGTAAATGAGAGAACTTAGAAACAAACCACTCATTTTAGCACCAACCTTTCTGGAAGAGACTGACACACATTTGAGGCAGATTCTTCTTTTGTTCTTGGAAAACCACCAAAAGTTGCGGTATAAGTCAGGGTCCAGTCAAGATACAGAAAACACAGCAATTTGAACATGGAAAGCATAATATAAAGAATAATTAACTAGTAATTATGAGCTAGCAATTATTGGTTATTAATGAATAATTAACAATACTAATATTACTAAAAAGAGCACAAAAGAATACAGGAATAGCAGATAGGTAGGGAGAAGCCAGTATCTCTAGGGCTGAGGCAGACCATCCAAGGAAAGAACAATGTGAAAGAGTGTACCCAGGAATGAGATCCAGAACTTGATGGTAAAGGTGCAGCCATGGCCCAGTAGAAGACGTAAGAGCCTGCTAAGGTGCCACAGCCTGGGGCAGGTAAACAGAGGCCTGTCATCTGGGATGCCAGCAGAGCTCTCTAGTAAACCACCCACTGGGGTGCTTGAGACTGACTGTGCATCTCTGAGAAGCTGCCCTCAGGTATTTTGGTAAGGCTCACTGCGAAGCACTGGGCATGTAAACACCACTGAATGTCATGTACATTTGCTCAATGCCACAGAGGCATGCAGGGAAAGAGGAACACGAGAGCCAGCTAAACCGTTCCTTCCTGCAGTGTCCCTTCAGCACCTTCTACTGATACAACTTAAAATCATCCCAGCTGGGAGCAGGTATAGCTCAGCGGTTGAGCACCTGCTTCCCATACATGAGGTCCTGGGTTCAATCCCTGGTACTTAAAAAAAAAAAGTCATCCCAGCTGACAGAGAAGAAATGTTCACAGAGTTCAGCTACAGTATCACAATAAGAAGAAGGAGGAGTGAATTTGGATCTGAGAAGCAATAAGTCGATAAAATGATAAAGTCCATCCCTTGGCTACTTAGCTTCCATATGCACCCTTCTACCCACATATGGACTTCCACACAATAATGAAATAACTCTATGATTTGACCTAACAAGATACAGCTGAACTTTATACAAGTAGGGTTCTTGTCGTTTCTCTAAAATGTACAGGTGCATAATCCCAATGGTCACTTTTTATAACTAGATACACTAATTACACCTCAAATTCAGTCACAGTCCATAAAATTTTCAGTTACTTATTAACTAAATGGTGAAATTAAAGTTAACTTCTAAATATCTGTGTGTAAAACTGTAATGAAAAGAAGGTGAGAAAAAGTAAATAGCATACTCTAATAAATATGTGCATATAACAAGAGAAAATATGCAAAACTACTACAGTCCTCCTTTCTGTAAATGAACACAAGGCCATAATTGATATCTATAACTTCATTCTTCTTCTACCTATTCTACCTTTCTCTTGAACAAAGCCAGAACCTCAGCTGGTTGGGGATCTTTCCCTGTTGGAATGATTGAAACCTTTGGTTAGTGTAGTTTTCCATTAACCTTTACTATTTGGCATAGCAGTACTTAAAGACATGCCAGAAAATCCTCTGAGTCCTGACATAATCTTCTGGCCACCACTGTTTAGCAGCAAACTAATTTCTCCTTGACAGTTGGGATAAATCACTCTAACCAATGTAGTAAACCTTTTTTCTAGTTGTTTGATCAGTGATGTAAGGAGCTCAAAATGGCCCAGTACCAAGCTAAACTTCCAATTCAATGTTTTTGGTGGATGTTGTGAGCCCCCTTGAGGCCTAAGACCTACAAACCAGCCAAACCCAGTCACCAAGACAGGAAACAAAAATTTTATAGGTGAGTTATTGGTATAATAGTGAAAGAAGCCACACCGGTTCCACCTCTTGATTCCTAGACCCATGTATTCTGGCTATGGTAGACAGGGGACCATTCAACCGTCTCTGATTCAGAGCAGCAAGTGCATCCTACAAAACAGAGCCCCATCTTCTCAGGGTATTGTCTTTCAATTAGTATACTAAGTGTCCTAAGCTGTTTCCCATTCACATGGAAGTACTAAGTGGCATGCCAGAAAATCCTCTGGGTACCAAACACAGTCTTCTTTCCAATGCTGTGTGTTAGATTATGGGATATTTGGTACGAATACTTGATTCCACAGGCATGAGCAGACTGATGCATTCATTTGTTGTGAAATAAATTCCTTTATCAGAAGCAATACTGGATGGAATGACCAAATGGTAAATAAGCATACTGTGATTCCATGGATGGTGAAGCTGACAGAAGCACTATAGGCAGGGGAGACAAATACATATCCAGAACATGTGTCTATCCCAGAGAGGACAAATCTTTGCCCTTTCCATGGTAGAAAAAGTCAAATGTAATCAACCTGTCATATGATAGTATGCCAAATCAGAGGCTAATGTTGATCTCCTGTTGATAGGTTAGGTACTCAGCAGGAGCATTAGCCAGATCAGCCTTTGGGAAATTCTATGTTGTTGAGTTGCTAGAAGGTTTCTGCTATCTATATGGATAGGTGGGCCAGTAAACACCCATATGGGATGGGAAGCTCAGGCCACATGACAACGTGATTTCCTGTGGTTAAGTGATCAGTTTCTACTAAGGCCCACAAACAAGCCAGAGTTTGTTTCTTAAAGGATGATACTTACCTTCAGAAGACAGCATATGTTTGCTCCAAATTCCAAGAGGTCTGTGCTATGATTCTGCTATCAGTGCTTGTCAAAGGCTCCATATGACATCCTTATTTGCCACTAACACCTTGAGTATTATTGGATCAGCTAGATCATAAGGCACAAGTGGTAAAGCAGCTTGGATGGCAAACTGAACTGGCCACTGAACTTTCCCTTTCTCTGCTACCTACATAATACATGCAGCTGTGCAGATGACTCTGTAGATATTTGAAGTCGCAAAGTCAAAGATGGTGTAAGTTGCTTCTAAACGACAAAATACCTGCCCCCCGTGCAAAAACAAAAAATTAAAAGTTATGATAAGTACTTTGTCTTTTCCTTTGGTGGGCCTAGCTCAACATTCTCAAACCACTGAAACCACAGAAACTTCACTGAGGTAGTGGGCCTGAAATTTGGAATTTTAGTGGGATTTATCACCCACCATCTATTTACATAGATATTATAAAGGCACATAAAGTACTTTCAACTTTCTGCTCATCAGACCCAATCAGCATACTATTGTCAATGTAATGAACCAGTTTGATACTCTGTGGAATCTCTAGATGATCAAAATCTCCCTAGACTATATTATGACCTAAAGCAGAAAAATTACATAGACCTGAGGCAACACTGTGATGGTTTACTGTTTTCCCTGTCAGATAAAAGAAAACTGTTACTGGTGGTCCCAGCAAATTGGTATGGATAAAAAGGCATTAGACACATCAGTAATTGCCAGGGACCATGCTAATTTCTTCAAATAAAGCTATTACATCTGGAAAGCTGCCAGAATTGGAGCAACCACCTGATTATATTGATAATCATTCATTTTCAATCCCCAAGATCCACCTAACATGTGCACAGGCCAAACAACTGAATTAAATGGGGAGGTGATAAGTATTACCACTTGTATTGTTCAGGGTTCTCTAGGGAAACAGAACTGAAAGGAGATATCTGTAAATAGTATGAGATTTTATAAAATTATCTCACATGAACATGGGTATGCACAACTCCAAATTCTGTAGGGCAGGATACAAACCAGGGGCTCCAATGAAGGTCCTTGATGAGTTCCTTAGGAGATGCTGGCTGTCTGAAGTAGAGAAGGGAATTCTCTCTCTGAATGCTGAAATCATTTTCCCTTTTAAGGCTCTCAAGTATTGGATGAAAATTCATTCATTATGGACAGAAATCTTCTTAGTTGATTGTAGATGTAACTAGCCATCTATGCAATCAACTCACTGATGAATAAAGCACATGAAATGCCCTTGTATTACAGTTAGCCCAATGCTTGCTTGATCAAACAACTGTGAACCATTACCTGGCTGAGTTGACATAGTAGCATAACCATCACAGTTTACCCCTTGTCCACATGTTAGCCATACACATCACCTTAAACCATACTTAGTCTCTAAATAAAAACAATAACATATATATGTGTGTGTGCATATATATATATATATTTCTGTCTAGCGATACTCAACTTTACTATGTACAACCAGAAACACACTAAATTCCTCCAGAATAGGATGAAAGTCCTTGAGTAATATTCACTCTTAAACTTGATATCCTTAAATACCTCAACATGAAACTACTACAACTTATGTTCATATGATAAGGGTAAAGGTTAGGAAAGGAAACAAGGATTTTCATTTTACATACATATACAAACATAGTCATAACAAAACAATGAAGAAATATTCATGACCATTACAGTGCTCATTTCCATTACTGGTCACATGGTCGAAGTTCATGTTTATCACTACCTTATTCCATTACTCATTCCATGTTCCCTTTACCGTCAGCAAACTCCTCAGCTGAACGTGGTTCTTTGCCTGATGGTGGGAAACACACTTTTCATTCCTGAAGATTCTGAGCCATTGTTAGTCCTGCCTGGATTGGGTTGTTGCAATTTTCCATTAACTTTAATCACAGAGCATGTAAGATGCCCTGGAGGATCGCCTGTATCCTAGGCAAACTCTTCCTTACCTCCATGTGTAGGTACAGTGCTATTTTCCCTTAATAGTCAGGATCAATCATCCCAGCTAGTACTTGTTGCCTGTTGATGTTGATTCAGAGGCACAAGGAGCCCAAAGTGGCCAGGTGGCAGTCTTAATTTCCAGTTCAATGGAATCATTGTTGTGTTCCCTGGTGGAAGCACTCCTTCTATTGGAACAAAGATGTGTAGACCAGCAGAGCTTAAGGTTGCAGGAAGAGGAAGGAAACAATTTCCTGGTGGATTACTAGGATAATAGTGAGTGGTGCCACTCCCATTTCCACCCCTTGATTTCTGGACCTGTGAACCCAGGCTATGGGAGAAACAGCACCATAGAGTGGATGCTTGTTTAGAAAATACATCCTTTCCTGGAGGACATTATCATAGCTCTGCAAGGTGTTGTCACCTAGTTGTCACTGTAGTAGAGTCTTCAAAAGGCCATTCCATCATTCTATCAATCCAGCTGCTTCAGGATGATGGGGAACATGGTAAGACCAGTGATTTCCATGACAATGTGACCATTTCCACACATCATCTGATGGGAAGTGGGTTCCTTGATCAGAAACAATGCTGTGTGTAATATCATGGCAGTGAATAAGACATTTGGTAAATTCTTGGATGGGAGTTTTGCAAGAATCCTTGCACGGACAGAAGGCAAACCCATATCCAGATTATGTGTCTATTCCAGTTAGAACGAATTGCTGTCCTTCCATTATGGAAGTTGTCCAATGTAATAAACCTACCATCAGGTAGCAGGCTGATCCCCTTGGGGAATGGTGCCATGTTGGGGGCTGAATGTGGGTCTCTGCTGCTGACAGATTGGATACTCAACAGTCGTTGTATTAGCCAATTAGCCTTGGAAAGGGGAAGTCCATGTTGCTGAGCCCAAGCATAACTTCCATCCCCACTACCATGGCCACTTTGTTCATAAGTCCATTGGGCAATGACAGGAGTGACTGGGGAAAAAGTTTGAGTGCTATCCCAAAACAGGTCATCTTATCCACTTGATTATTAAAATCTTCCTCTGCTAAAGTCACCCTCTGGTGAGCACTCAAGTGGAACACAAATATTTTCCTGTTTGTGCACACTCAGAAAGTTCTATCCACATACATCTTTCCCAGAACTTTGTCACCAATTCTCCAGTCATGTTCTTTCCAAGTCCCTGACCACCCAGACAAACCATTGGCAACAGTCCATGAATCAGCGTACAAACTTACCTCCAGCCATTTCTCCTTCCAAGTGAAATGAACAACCAAGCGTACTGCTCAAAATTCTATCCACTGGGAGGATTTGCCCTCACCACTTTCCTTCCGTGATATCCCAAAAAAGTGGTTGCAATGCTGAAGCTGTTCACTTTTGGGTGGTGCATACATATTTTACAGAACCATTTTTAAACTAGGCCCAAGTTTTCTTTTCCTCAGCTAACTGAATGTAAGGAACTCCCCAAAAGGCCATAGCTGTGGGCTGGAAAAGAGAAGGTAATGTGGCAGGAGTGGTGACTATGGTCATTAAGGCAACATCGTCAGGTAACCTACAAGTTGACACATCAACCTAATCAACACATCACCCTTATTTCTTTTAAGGCTTTGATAGTGGCATTAATCTCTTTAATTCCCCCCTAAAATGCAGTATAGCTTCAGGTTTGCTATCATGGTAGAAAGAGAAATTTCAGGGACTTCTGTTTAGCCATTAACAGACCTTACCTCATAGGTCAAAGTACAAGTGTCACTGGATGATTCTGCCACCATGCTTATTCAAATTAAACATTCAGCCACTGGGAAATAATCATAAGGTGGATACACAGACTAACTGTATCTGTTTTGAGTCAGACTTGGGCTAAGACTCTGTCTATCTCCTGACCACTGTAAATCCTACTTTGATTGCTGGACCACAGATTTTTGCTCCCTAGTAATTAGTAACAGTTCAGAGATAGTACCTAGGAATTCTCAAAATTTCTGAGTATTTCTTAATCCACAGTGCCCAGTCAATCCAGTAAATGGACACATGCCCCTTTTGGGAAGACTTGGAAAGGGAGTTAGGGTATATACAGAAAGCAATTTTGCAGGGTTCTTCCTCAAGGGGACACAGCCTATTCTCCAATCAAGGTGATCTGGGATTCTGAATTGACTTAAGTCTGGAATCTGGAAGAGAGGTCATGACTCTACACTATGATGACTTAAGTCATGTTTTTGCCACAACACCTAGAGATTTTCCAATTACCTAGACTGATCAATACTCCAGTAGCCTGTCTGCCTATTTGTTCTCATGGACATTGTGATCAATTAGCCACTGCCCAAAATTTCTTTGAGATAAGGCACTGTGAATAGTGATATGTCTCTGCTTCCTTTTACAATAAATATGCCCACTTTGTCTTGGGTACATAAGTTCCACCAATTGGCCTTGACTACTCTGGGATACCCATCATCACCACTGAAATCAGGAAACCCATCACAAAGATGGTATTCTCCATGGCCTGGAGGACAAAGTACTAAAAACAGGACTTTTCAAAGATGCAGGTAAAAATTTCACCAATATCTTATTGAAAAGAGTGTCTTCTAGACTGTTTGGCAGTATCTCAAGAAGCTGAATATAGAAATGCCATAAGATCTGGCAATTCCATTATTAGGAGTATATTCAGAAGAACTGTAGCAAGTATGTGAACTAACATTTGCACACCAATGTTCATAGCAGCATTATTCACAATTGCTAGAATATGGGACCAGCACAAGTGTCCATTATCCAATGAAGAAATAAACAAAATGTGTTATATACACACAATGGAATACTATTCAGCTGAAAGAAGAAATGAAATTGGGATGGATGTGACATAATGGATGAATCGACAGGATATTATGGTGAGTGAAATAAGACACAAAATGACAAATATTGTATGGTCTAACTAATATGAACTAAATACATTGAGTAAACATACAGAGGTAAACTCTATAACACAGGTGACTAGGAAAAGAAGATGGGTTGAGAATGGTAGCTAATGCTGAATATATGTAGCATTATTAATAAGGGCAATTATACACGTGTGGAAATGAATAGAGTTGATTTATAAACGTGATTGTGGCTGAAAGGGGCAGTCTCTGGACATAAATGTCAATGGAAAGGAAACTAGGGAATAATCTAGAGAATGTATAACACAGTGATTTCAGTGGTGGATGAAAATTGTGGAAAAAAGTATAACTATAAGAATGCTCTTCTTTCATGAAGTATTAAGAATATGGTGATACATGGGAAAATTACAACTAATGTAACTTGTGGATGATAGTAATATTGTGATATTTTGCAGTAATGGCAAGAAGATATTATTTCAATACTAAGGGACAACAACCAGGGGCTTTAAAGGGGTGTTTTAGTTTGTCAAAGGGCTGCTGATACAGAGTACTAGAAATGTGTTGGCTTTTATAAAGGGGGTATATTTGGGGTAAATACTTATGGTTCCAAGGCTGTGAAAAGTTCAACTCAAGGAATCACAAGAGGTGTTTTCTCACCAAAGTCAGCTGCCACCTGGTGAAGCAAGATGGCGGGCCATCTCTGCCTGGATTTTCCTTCCCCTCAGAGCTTCCACACTAAGGTGCAGCTGCTATGCTTTCTTCCTGATTTCACCTGCAAGCTGCCACAGGGCTTGTCTCTTAGGGCTTCCTATATCAGCCCTACAGCAATTTTAACAGGTAACCTAATTAAAGGTTGCTCAATGGAATTTAATGTAAAGGATATGACACCCAGAGGAAGAGATTAGTTTACAAACCTAATACTTCTCTTTTTTTATGATAATATGCTTGTGGTTTTTTTTGTAAATTCACAAATTTTATTACACATTTATTGTTTATCTATGTTCATGTATGAATGACAAACTTCAATAAAATTTTATTTTAAAAAAACGAGTGTCTTCTGGGCCATCTCAAAGACCAAGGTAGGGGATATATATATAACTATCACATAATAGATCTACTCCAACTTCCCTATACTCCACCTTCAATTCATGCCAGGAATGCTCTGGCATTTCAAATTCATTAGAGATTGGCCACCACTGAATACAAATTTCATACACCAACTAAGGAAGCTGCTGGATCTATCTCAAGTTGCACCAGCTATCATATCAAATTTGGAATCTCAATTAAGCGCACTCATATAAGTGAATTCAAACTGATTAATACTATATTCTGCCTTTTCAGCATAACACACTGATTCACTCTTGGAAATGTTCTCCAGATGTATGCATATATGTGATAGAAAAGTCTTATACATTTTTTGGTATGTAAGCTATTTACTCCTCAGTCACAGTGTATACCTGTCCCTTGGAGTATGTTGAGATTTTCACCTTTGCTTTAAGTCTAGAGGTAACCATGATTGGTTGTGTGGGTCTTGAGGATATGAGCAACCACTTTCAAACCATCTGCTGCAGGTGAGGTTATCACAAAATTTTCAAGCAAATATAGGGTAGTCTTCTCCGATACAAGATGGAAATTTATTTTCACTGGTAAATGAGGCACAGAGTGTCCTGGGGATTCAAGGCAATCAGTTTCATGTGGGTCAAATCATATTTTCACATTCCAAGTTACAGGATGCCATTCTTTCCCCACCAACACCATAATGATCAGATAAGAAAACTCTGTCAATTACAACGAAATTTTCCTACTCAGCAAGTCTCACCTTAAGACCATCTAACGTACACCAGAAAACACTATAAAAATCTTACCCTGACTTCTCTTTTTTGAGACTCTATTAAGACTTAGTCAAAATAGTCTTCTTCCTGAATGCAGTAAGCCTAATAAACTTAGCTTACCTCAATCCCCACTTTTTGTTGGTCTTTTGTGAAATTGACAGTCACCAAAGGATCCACAATCTAATCAGGAGAAATTATAGAATCCGTGCTTTAAAAGGCTAAATGACACAAGGAAAATGTAAAAGGTTGATTAATTGTAAGCAGAAATGCCTCTTTATATATTATGTTTGCTTTCATTGGTGATTTGGAACTATGTTCTCCCCATAAAAACATACTTAAACTTAGCCCATTACTGTGGGTATGAACCTATTTTAAGTAGGCTTTTGATGAGGTTGCTTTAGTTAAGGTGTGGCCTACATCAGTCAGGATGGCTGTTAATATTATTACTTGATTCTTTTATAAGTGGAGTGAAACTCAGACTAATAGAGAAACCACAGGAATTAAGAAGCTGAAATGCAATGGAACCTGGAAAAGAGCTGAGAGACCACATGAGCACTGCCATGTGACAGAGAAGCCAAGGAATAAGGATAACTGGCAGTCAGCCCTAGAATAAATGCCAGTCTTCAGGAAGAAAGCATCACCTTGATGACACCTGATTTGGAATTCTTCCCCATCTCAAAACCATGAGTAAATAAATTCCCATTGTTTAAGAGAGTCTATTGCATGGTAATTGCTTCAGCAGCCAAGAAAACTAAAACACCTTCTAAGAACATCTTTTTCATGGAATGCATAAATGCACAGGCTGATTACTTATTCTGATATTATTGTTAACACAATTATGGGAAGCAAATGAAGAGTTTGTTTTAAAGAAGGATCACAAGAGATACATGTACGCAAACAATGTTTATTCAAGGCATATATGCAGCAATCAGTACAGGTTTGGAGTCAGGAAAAATATTTACTATCTCCCTAGGAATTAACTCTGGCATCTGAAAGACTGATAGCTATGAGACCAACAGAAGACAGGGCCTGGGCATCAGCCCACTTAAGATGGGTAGCCATCATAATCAGTAGAAACAGAGAGACACATACATAGCTTCCTAGGAGCCAAAGGTAGACAGGAATTAGATGGATGATTTATTATATATATGGTGATCCAGGTAACATGAAAGGGAGAGTAAATAGAAAGGCAAATTAATTTATATTTAAAAGGCCAGGGATACATACAAGAAAAGAAATTAAACATCATTAGCCATTACAGAAACATAATTAAAATATCAATGATATATAACTACAAATCTATCAGAAATAAAAATAACAACAATGCCAAATGCTGGCAAGAATGTAGAGAGCATTCACACATTCCTGGTGGGAATGTAAAATTGTAGAGCCACTCTGAAAACCAAATATGAATATTTTTTGACACAATTAAACCGGAAATTATAATAAGACCCAATCATTGCACTCTTGGGTATTTATCCCAAAGAAGTAGAAACTTAGGTCCACACAAAAACCTGGAAACAAATGTTCATAGTAGTTTTATTCATAATAGCAAAAACCTGGAAACAACCCAGAAGTCCTTCAATAGGAGAATGGTTAAATAAATCTGATACATCCATAACATGGTATGCTATTTTAAAAAACTATTGATTCATGCAAAAATTTGAATGAATTTCAAGGGAATTAAGCTGAATTAAATAAAGCTAATCCCAAGAGCTTCATTTATATATAATATTCAAGTGACAAAATTATAGAAATAGGGAACAAATTAGTGGTTGCCTGGGATAATGGATGGTACAGGGGAAATGGATGTAGCTATAAAATGGCAACATGTGGGATCCTTGGGGTGTTGGTAATGCCCTGTATCTTGACTGTATCAATGGCAATATCCTGGTTGTGATAAGTTATTATGGTTTTGCAAGATGTGACGACTAGAAGAAAACTGGGAAAGGATAGAGGGGATTTCTCTATATTTCTCACAAATGCATGTGAATCTACAATTATCTCAAAGTAAAATGTTTGATTTAAAAATAATAATAAGATGTAATTCCCAGATGAGAGATGATCAGAGCCCATTTCCTTGGTTATCTTTCCATCATATTTAAAGAAGGAGTCTGTGTGGGATGAAGCTTGTTGTTCAGTTATCTCCTTTTTTGATTGCAGACTTAGAAGGAAGAATATGGGCTAAAAGAGAAAGGATAAGTGAAGAGGACTGTTAGGGCATCTACTTGGATGTTAAGTGCCCCTCTGGCACTTTGGAGATTTCAGTGATAACTGATTTTTCAAGACCTTTTGGATTTGGATGTGGATTTCATTTAAATTTACCACCATAAAGTGGTGATATGAAAACTGAAATTAGTGCTACACATAGACACAATCTAAGCAGCTGAAACTGTAAAAGGACCTAGAATTTGAAGTGCTGTAATAAATCAGAACATTATGGGACCTAAGTGAAGACTCTTTCCTGACCAAAGAACAATAGGATTTGTTCTCTCTTTCTCTCTCTCTCTCTCTCTCTCTCTCTCTCTCT
>JAQZBX010007880.1:0-49339 GCA_029593785.1 Cabassous unicinctus | reverse complement strand
TTCCATCCTTTTACTTTCAGTTTGTTTGTTTCTTTGAATCTAATATGTGTCTCTTGTACACAACATATATTTGGATCATGTTCTTTATCCAGTCTGGTAATCTTTGCCTTTTCATCAGATTGTTTTATCATTCATTTTTAATGTTATTATTAATATAGCTAGATTTATGTCTCCCATTTTATTTTTTCTTTTCTATATGCTTTCTGTCTCTTTTGTTCCTCTCTTATCCATTATGCTTTCTTCTGCATTGAGTGAATATTTTCTAATGTAGAATTTTAAATTAATGAATATTTTCACTATGTATTTTGAGTTTGGTTTTTAGTGTTTGATTTAGAATTTAGCATATATAACGTAACTTATCAGAACCATCAGAACTTCAGATTTAATTAATTATAATATATATAGAAAGGTTACTCCTATATGGCTTTATTCTATTTTCCTCTTTTTTGTGCTATTGTTGTTATGCATATTACACCTATTAATGGCACAAATATCATAATACATAGCAAAAATTATAGCTTTGTCAAATGTGTCATAAGTTTCTTAATCCATTAGGGCTTTGTTCCTACCCACTTCCTTTGTGCTGTTATTGGAAAACATATTACACATATATTACATCATTTCTGTATATTATACAATACATTATATACTTATTATTTCATACAATTGCTTTTTAAAATCAGTTAAGAAAAGAAAGGGCAATACAATTTATTTTTTAATTTTTTAATATACTATTTAATTTTTTTTTTATTAAAAGAAACTTAAATTATTTAAATGTTACCTTAAAAAATATAGGGGATTCCCATGTACCCTGCTGCTTAATCCTCCCACCTTTTCCTACATCAACAACATCCTTCGTTAGTGTTGTACATTTGCCACAATTGATGAACACATCTTAGAGCATTGCCACTAAGCATGGATTATAGTTTACATTGTAGTTTACACTCTCACCTGCACATTTTTGTAAGTTATTACAAGATATATGATGGCCTGTATCTGTCATTGCAATGTCATTCAGGACAATTCCAAAGTCCTGAAAATGCCCCCAAATTACACCTATTTTTCCCTCTCCCTCTCCTCAGAACCTCCAGTGACCATTCCTCCACATTAATGATAAGTGTTCTTCCATTGTTAGAATCATAATAAGTCTATAATAGAATAACAGTAAGTTTACTCTAGTCCATCCTGAGGATTCTGGGATGGTGATGCCTACTCCGCCTCTAATTGAGAGGGGGCTTAGATCCCATGGGGCAGATGGATAGGACTATGTTGCTTGGAGTTGCAGACTCTCTCTGTTCCTTGAGATGGTTGTTGTCAATCACCATGTCCTTGTTAGTTGTCCTGGGTGAGTCCAGTGAACCAGTGAGTAGGTGTTTCAAATCAGTTAAGATTCAGGGCCCAACTTGTACATGAACAGTCCAAAGATTTACGTCTCTTGGACATACACCTATCAAGTCTAGCAATAATTATAGGTTCAAATAGAAAGGGCAGGAGAGACATGTGTAGGGAAACCACCACTGAGTCCAACTCTGTCACACTAGGGAGCATAAATTCCCAAGTAGGGCCCACTGGCAGGGTACCAAACTCCTGAGCTGTCTGCCCTGCTTATAGGGTCTGGATGTCTTCAGAGCCCTCAGGAGCCCTGCTATTTGAAGGAATATTTACTTTGGCAGTCAATGAGTTCCCACTGAGACATGCATAAGCATAACCTCTGGAATGACCTCCCGACTCACTCTGAAGTCTCTTAGCCATATAAACTCATTTGTCTTTACCCTTTCCCCCTTTTTGTCAAAGTCTTTTCCAGTTGAATTGCTAGTTGGTGCTTGGTAATAATCCCACCATGCCAGGGAGGCTCATTCCCAGGAGTCATGTCCCATGCCGGGGGGGGATGGTAATGCTTTTATTTGTTGAGTTTGGCTTAGACAGAGGCCACATTTGAGCAACAAGGAGGCTTTCAGAAGGTAATGCTGAAACACCCTATAATACTAGGCTAAGTTTCAATTTCAAAACTAAAGTTTCATAAGTAAAGTCATCACTATTAAGGGCCCATTAATAGTCCATTCTCCTTCTCTAGTCACTGCCCCTGTACTCAGGGGATTCTTATTGTCCCATTAGTGAATATGGCAGAGCTCCCCAGGATGGGAATTCAACATTCCTTTGGTTATTGTGTGAATCTCCACCCACTGTAACAATGCTCCATGAACACTTGAACACATTCACATGCCTTATAGGCATACCCCAGGTGAACCTCCTCCCTTGCATCCCCCAACACTGACATCCCACACTAGTGATCCTCCACTGCCACAGCTGTAAATCCTCTGTGATACAAAACTTCTTCAAAATTGTAGCCAAGAAAATAACTGAATGCATTCAATAGGAAAATGATATAATAATGGTAGTTTTAAAACTGGCAAAATACAAATTTTTTAAAAAGTTTGAAATAATAAAAAATTGAAAAATATAAAATTTAAAATAGTCTTTCATCACTGTAAAATCTGCAGTCTCACATGTACAGTGACATTTTCTTCTGTTTATTTCCCCAGTGTCTTATTCTTTTCATTTTGTCTTCAAAGTAGCTTTATGTCACAGAAAAGTCATGTACAGAATATAGATGATTCCCATGTACCCAACATCCTCCCTCTTTTCCCCTTCCCCCATCAATAACACCTTACATGTGGATGGTTCACTTGTTGCAGTTGATGCTCAAATATTGAAACATTGCTACTAACCATGGTCAATGATTTACATTGTGGTTTATATTTTGGATCATACACTTATATAGATTTTGATGAAGTTTGAAGTGGTCTGTATCCATCATTGCAATATCATGTAGAACAATTCCATCGCCCCAAAAGTGCCCCATGTTTCATCTATTCTATTCCTCCTTCCCCTTCCCCTCGGAACCCATGGTAACCACCAAGATTAACTCATTGAAGGACAAAATTCATAGTTACTTGCAACAACATTGAGGGCTTGACATACTGGCCTGTCCTCCCCAATTAGGCACTGCCTATGCTCTCAAGTGACTCCTGCCCCTCTATTTGAGATCATAGTAAGACTCCCCAGGATGGGAGTCCAACACCTTCTCACTTAATAAGTTGGTCTCTACCCACTGATATAACACACTATGACAAGATGAAGACTACACACTCCCTAGAAGCCTGCCCCAGGTGCACTTTGTCCCACATGTCCCCCACATCCAACACCTTAAACCAGTAACCCTCCCCTGTCATATTTGCCAAAAGAACATTCCCATCTTTGTAGTTTCAACCACATACCCGCAAATCCCCAGAGTTCACCTGTACCCTCCACCTACCCTCCCCCCAGTTCCATGGACAGTCCAACCCATCCTCTCCATTCTACCCTCCTCACAGATCAGCACTGTCCAGCCCAATAACAACACTGCATCACTGTTATGCCCATCCACTGCACAACTACAACCTTCCACCTTATCATAGATTTTGCCCATTATGGGCATTGACTCACAATCTTCTTCTCCCTTCTGTCTCCTGTAAACCTATCTTCCAGTTTCTAGCTCTGTGAGTCTACTCAATTTGCTTAATTCTATCAGTGAGGTTATGTAATATTTGTCCTTCAGTGCCTGGCTTGCTTCACTCAACATAAGGTTTTTAATATTCATCCATGTTATCCCATGTGTTAATACTGCATATCTTCTTACAGCTGAGTAATATTCCATTGTGTGTATATACCACATTTAGTTTATCCATTCATATGTTGATGGACATTTGGGTTGTTTCCAATTTTTGGCAATTGTGAATAATGCTGCCATGAACATTGGTGTGCATATATCTGTTCGTGTCCCTGATTTCAATTCTTCTGGCTATATACCAGCAGACGGATTCCTGTATCATATGGCAGTTCTATAGTTAGCTTCCTGAAGAACTGCCAAATTGTCCTCCAGAATGGCTGCACCATTCTACATTCCCACAAACAGTGGATAAGGGTTTCCATTCCTCCAAATTCTCTCCAACACTTGTAGTCCTCTGTTTTTTTAATAGTCACCAGTCTAATGGGGATAAGATGATATCTCTTTGTGGTTTTGATTTGCATTTCCCTAATAGCTAGTGATGTTGGAGCATCTTTTCATGTGCTTTTTAGTCATTTGTATTTCTCTTTGGAGAAGTGTCTATTCAAATCACTTACCTATTTTTTAAATGGGTTGTCTTTTTATGTTCAAGGTGTAGATTTTTTATATATGCTGGATATTAGACCCCTATCAGATATATGGCTACCAAATATTTTCTCCCATTGAGTAGGCTGCCTTTTCACTTTCTTGACAAACTGCTTTGAGGTGCAAAACTTTTTAATTTTTACGCGCTCCCATTTATCTATATTTTCTTTCATTGCTTGTGCTATGTGGGTAAAGTTCATGAAACCATTTCCTAATACAAGATCCTGTAGGTGCTTCCCCACGTTATCTTCCAAGACCTTTACGGTCTTGGCTTTTATATTTAGATCTTTGATCCTTCTTGAGTTAATTTTTGCATAAGGTGTGAGGTTTTATTCCTTTCTCATTCTTTTGGAAATGGATATACAGTTCTCCAAGCAGCATTTGTTGAAGAGGCCATTCTCTCCCAGTTGAGTGGGCTTGGTGGCCTTTTCAAATATCAGTTGACTGTATATGTGGGGATCTATATCAGAACTCTAGATTCAGTTCCATTGGTCAGTATGTCTATCCCTGTGCCAATACCATAAAGTTTGACCACAGTAGCTTTGCAGTATGTTTTAAAATCAGGTAGTGTGATTTCTCTAATTTCATTTTTCTTTTTCAGTATATCTTTGAAAGGACAACAATACGGTTTATAGTGTCTTTAATAATTATTTAATGATCTTAACCATGTGTGTTCTTTGTGTGGATTAAAATTACAATCTGGAGTCACTTTCCTTCACTTTGAAGAACTTCCTTTAGTATTTCTTGTAAGGCAGGTCTGTAAGCAAAAAATTCTGTTTTTGTTCCTCTAGGAAAATTTTTATTTTGCTTTCATTTTTCAGTCACAGCTAGGCTGGATAGAGGATTCTTGGTTGGTAGATTTTTTCTTTTCTTTGAGAAATTTGAACATGTCCTCCCATTATTTTCTGGGCTCCGCTGTTTCTGCTGTGAAGTCAGCTGTTATTCCTATTAGGGTTCCCTTAAAAGTAACACATCATTTTTCTCTTGCTACTTTCAAAGATTATCTCCTTGTCTTTAAGTATTTTTACTACGATGTGTCTGTTTTGGGTATCTTTCTGTTTTTTCTACATTCCAGTGTTTATTAAGCATTCTGGATGTGTAAGTTACTGTTCTTCAATTAATTTGGAAAGCTTTCTGCACTATTTTTTGAGCATGCATTTTTATCCTTTCTCTCTCTCCTCTCTTCCTGAGAGTGTCATCTCATGTATTTTGGTGCACTTAGTGTGTGCCATGTTTTTGTGATGTTACGTTCAATTTTCTTCATTCTTTTTCCTCTGCGTTCTTCAGCTTGCATAATCTCCATAACTCTATATCTAAGTTCAGCAATTCTTTCTTCTGTCAATTCAAATCTGCTGTTGAGCCCATCTACTAATTTTTTTTAAAATTTCAGTTATTATACTTTTTAACTCCAGAATTTCCATTTGGTTCTTTGTAATAATTTCTCTCTCTTTATTGATAGTCTATATTTGATTCAACATCATTATCATACCTTCCATTACTTCTTTTATCATGCTTTCCTTTGGCTCTGTGAACATATTTATAATGGCTACTGTGAACCCTTTTTTCTGTTAAATCCAATATATGGTCACTATCACAGGTGACTTCTGTTGTCTGTTATTTCTGGTGTATGGGTCACACTTTTCCTGTTTCTTGTAATTTTTTTGTTGGAAACTGGACATTTTATATAATATATTGTATCAACTCTGTGTCCTGGTCTCACCTACCTATCTCCACCCCTCAGGGCTTATAATTATTTGATTGTTTATATGTTTAGTGACTGGCTGGATTATTTTAGTGAAGTCCATTCCCCTCCCCATGCAAATTGTGTTAAGCCTTATGTTCCTCCCTAGGTAGGTACAGCTTTTAGGTATGTCTACAGTCATCCTGGGATGGTGATGGCACTTGTAGGACTCTCTTCCACTCTTTTCCTACACACACACAATGTTTAAACTCCACAAATTGCCAGTCACTGACTCTTCAATTGTTTCCAACAATGCTCTGAGCATAAATTGCTCTACAAACTAATCCAATTAAATTGTGGCTCCTTGAAAGGAATAGTTCCTGAAGTCAGTGTTTTCCACTTGTTCTGACCTTAGAAGGGCTTCTCCCAGCTCTCTTATTCCTTTTTTCTCTCTTGAAAACTAGTTGGCCTACAATAAATGCTGTATTTTTATGAGATCAACAAAGATCTTTCCAATTTCCTTTCATCACAATCTCTACTGTTCTTGACAGTTCCTTTAGGTTAAAGCTTCTCCATGTTCCATTGAAAATGAGGTAAATTCTTTTAGGAAGAGATTAGTAAATATCTATTTTATTGCTTGCTTTCCCCTCAGGTAAAATCTCTGAGCCAGGGCTCTGAAGCTGGGTGTGGGGACAATGGTAAGCTTCTGTCCTAGTGATACTTTTGACTTAAGACCTAGGTACTCAGTGGGAAGTTAAGGCAGCAGCGTGCAGTACTTTTGGCTTGCCTTTCCTGGCATGGAACCACTGTATCACAAGGGCTTGGGGCTCCAGTATTCCTAGCATGCCATGCACAAGATAGAATTCTGTTCCATGAGTGGAGATTGGGCAGAAGGTAGTCCTCCCTCCCAACCACATTCTCTTGAAATTTAGCCTCAGCAACAGGCATCTGGGTTCAGGATGAGAAAGGTGGATGCCTGCTCCTCTGGCTGAGAGCTGAGGGAAAAGGGAATCCTTTATTCTTGGATCCAGCAATCTGGAGTGGAGTCTCCACTTCAATGTGCTGTGAGGTGGGAGGGGAAGTAATCTTGGTTCAAATAGTACAAACTCTAACCTTTCTTAAAGAATTTCATAGATTTTCTTGAATAGATGCTTCTTTATTAGCTGATTGCTATTAGGACCATTTTCAGCAGTTTTAAATGCTGTTGTTGTTGTTTTTTCAATAATTTTCACCAGTTTCACTGGGTAGTGGATGAACAGAGTTCCTCACTCTGTCCTGCTGGAATCATGCTTTTGAATTAAGAAAACTTAGAAGCACTAAAATTGGTGCTCTTTTCTATACTTTGAGATAGATTCAATTATTCCTCCACCCCCATACACTTCATTCTCACATGCATTTGGACATATATCTTACAATGTCAAATTTTACCAAGGAGAGATATGTCTTTCCCTTTCTACTGTGAGCTCTTTGAGAAAAGAAATAATGTCTCATCTGTCCTTCCCCAAATGCTGCCTAGCATAAGTAGAGAAAATTTCTAGCATGCAAGACTTGGAAAGAGAGCGCATGTAAAGGGAAAAGCATTGGGGGAAGATTAGGCATGTAGAAAAGCACAACTTTCAGATTCCCTCCAGTTTTTATAGCCTAATCTTGCTCTACCACTGCCTCCAATAATGTCTTTTCAATATAATTTTAACAACCAACAGTTGAAAAGGCACCATTTTTTGGAGAAAAGATTCCAAGGAAACAACTATTTCATCTGCCCTCTCTTTCCTGTCCTTGCATGCTTCTTGGGACAAGGACATATTAGATGTTAAATGAGTGTTTTCTGAATAAGTGACTATCTTATTTATGAACATTGTTACTAAAATAAATGTTGGACATAAAGTTATTCCTTTGTTTGGGTAAATGCAAACACTTTGAACACAACTATCTGGTGCACCGGTATTGGAACAAGAGAAGCTAAATTGTGCATCAGAATAATCACAGAATCACGCTGAATGAATATCCTTTAAATTAATAAATCAAATTCCCAGGAATATTACTACTGCTCCCTGGTAAGTTTATTTTCCACTTTCTCAGACAACTAAATATTTCACAACTTTTTCATTGTCTTAAAACTTTCAACATGAATTCATCTTTTCATACCAACACCTATCCAGACACTTTCAGCTCATGTCATTGCCTCATATTTCATTGAAAATAATAGAAATAATTGCTCAAAATCCTCATCTTCTCAACATTACATCTACATATTCTCTATTATCTATACTGTTTCTTTCTGTCATCTCACCTACTCCAATAAAAGTAGTTGTTTGCATAAAAATTTAGTTCCTTAATTTGTTCTCTGGATCTCATTCTCTCTAATCTTCTCGGAATGTTTTCTTCTATATTATCCATTTCTCCCATTACCACTTTACCTCTTATAAAAAACAACAAAAATAAAACTTACCCATAAAATTCTTTAAACTAATGCTGTGATCATTCTTCTTTCTGAAAAAGTAAAAAAGTTCAAGTCCTTATTTCCATTTTCTCATTTCCCATTCACTCCTTAATCCAGTCTTCTTTTCTGTTCTGTAGGCCACTGAAACTATGATGTTTACTCTCTAACCTCATTAGAATGCTAGCTCCTATAAAGGCAGGGCTTATATGTAGCTTGTTAACAATATAAATTTGAATTATGAAAAAGTGCTAGGCTCATAGCAAATGCTTGCAATGTTTGTTGATTGCATGTAAAAATTAATGCCTGCATTTGGTCTGTTTTGACAAAAACTAAGCAATGTCTTTTTTATACTCTGCTGAATAATATTATTAAATGTTACAAAACTAATACAGGCACATACAGACAAATTGGAAAATATTGAAATGCATGAAAGGAATTTTAAAAATACAGAGAGTTTACTATGACTACTATTGCAGGTTTTCTTCCCATTATTTTTTCTATACATTTATCCCATATATTTTATATCCTTGTTTAATCATTTAACATTAAAGATTAAATATTTTAGTTACTAGAAAGATTAATTTATGGATGTGCCATAATCCAAATATGTCCTTACTGCTAGACATTCAATCACTTGGAATGCTTTGCTATTTATGTAAAAAATATATTCTTCATGTTTGGTTATGATCTTAATTTTGAAACCAAGAGTCAAATTTTTGGGTAAAACATCCAGAAAAGTAAGTATCTTGAAGCATATTATTGATTTACTTTCCAAAATGTTGATAGCTGTTTATAGTCTCACAATCTCTCTATAAAAGTGTCATATCTACATTTTGTAGTCTCATTTTTATACTTACTAATTGTTTTTGGTTGGACTAATATCTCATAATATCTTAATCAATGTTTCATCAATTACTGCTAAATTTGTGATATATTTTACATATTCATTAGGTGCTTTTTTACCCTTCAGGCTAATTGTCATTCTTGGTCTTTTCTTATCAAGTTCTTGATTTTTTCTTGATCATGTCCATGGTCTTTTTAAATGTAAGAATATAAAAATTTGCCATATTTATTTAAAAATTTTTCAGTTTGTTATTTGCATTTAATTATGTATGCTAACATATAGGTTAATTTACATGTAACAGATAATTAAATTTTTAATTTATGATTTCTAAAATTATTAAGTTTAGAAAATACACGTTCAGAAATTGGATTAAATTCATTTCTACTCTAGCTTTTTATATGGCTAATTGCTCTATATTTAGATATTCAGTCAATTGGAATTTCAACTGAGCTATTTAGACATTGGGAATTTAGCAATTTCATCAAACTAATATGTGCAAACATGCCGTTATGGTTTCTTGATCCTTAGGGTTTTTAAGGGATTGATTCATTTATTCAAATGCCACTTTTTAATTCAGTCTTTTTTTTTTCATCTTGTAAAATATAAGAGGACTATAAAATAAAGGGAACTTTCCCAAGCAATGAAAAGAGATATTTTGGGGAATGGGGCACCTGTAGACAATTGAGCACAGCATAAGAATCTTGCCATGGGATCTGCTTCCTAAGCTTTCTATGATTTCAGGGTTCCATCTCTCCTTTTATTTCAAATTCACAGATTTTCTCAATGCTCTGACCTACTAGCAATAAGGTCATCTTTAGCTGCATGGATGAAAGGTGAGCAGAGAACAAAGGAATAGGTTTAGGGAATATAGAGTCTGTTTGTATGCCCCTGTATTTATAAATGACCCAACAACAGGGTTATTATGGCCAAATGGATGACAGTGTTCAGATTTATCTATATTTTCTATTGATGGTCTTTTTATGGAAACTCATTTGCAGATTTAATAAGGAATCCACTGTTAAGGTAAGAGAGAAAGTAAGCTTCAAAATATTTTGGAATTGGCAGGCTATAAGTAGTAAAAAATGAAATCAATGACAGTGAAATTGAATGTGAGCCAGAAAATGCGACTAACTCAGTCCCTAATTATTACAGATACAGTAGACAGAGGAATGTATGCTGCAATGAAGAGTCTTTGCTGCAATGAAGATTCTTACATTTTCTATATTCACCAGAAAGCAAATTTCAGCAACAGAATCTTTCTTTTAGTAGGTCAATCAGGTCTGATTTTGCCATTGTCCTCATATACTAAACAACATGCATCCTTTTCCTATTGCTTCCAGTTGGATTTTGTACATTTACATTTAACTAGGAAGGCCGTCAAATTATATGCAACAATTTAGATTCAGCATAACTTAATTACATCTAAAGATGATTCAAAGAATACTTTAATCATTCATTTTCTTAGTTTGACCTAATTTTTTAAGTCAGTGCTTTATCTTGCATTTCATTTGTACTGAATATTCCATAGAATGTTAACATTTTCTACTTTAAAAGGTGGATCATTCTTTAGAAATATGTTAATAATGTAGCAATAGGGATGTAGTTACAGGAACTGTGCAATCATTCTCATTCTTTCTTTGTACTGCACTGCTTGTAACAACGCCTTTGACCTCACAAGGCACAACACTTTTCCCTCATATACATTTCTTTTTCCTTCTCATTTCCAGAATGCTAAATTGGGACCATTAACATCTGCCTAGAACAGATGCCCCTGAATTTCTCCTACAAACATAATATATGCCTGAAAGCCAAAAGGATAGGTATAAGAAAGAAAGGCAGGGTTTTAAACATTCAGAATTTGCAGTTTTCTGTTTGCCTCTTCTGACATGATGCCATTTATTATTATTAATTTTTAAATCTTTCATAGTGATTATTTCTAAGATTGATTCAAATTAAGCAGTCATTTTCAACTATATATTTATTTAGGACAGATTAATTTTCAGTCCATCAGCAGTTTTACCCACATAATGAAGACCATCCTTAAACAGTATTGCATTATTGATTTTTATGGTGCAAAGAGCAAAACACAACCAGTTCACAAAGAAAAATACAAGTGATAATTCATAAAATATATTCAACTGTTCTAGAAACAAAATGAAGTCACTTGAGACAATGAAATATTATAACTATTCCTACTAAATTTCCAAATATTAAGAGATTGAGTGATAGTGAAAGAGAAGAGAGAAAACAAAGTTAGAATCACTGTAGGAACTAGGAACAATCATATACTGTTGGTGCTTTTATGAATCGGTATAAATGGGGGAGGAGACTGGAAATATCTCAGTCCTTCCTTCCTTCCTTCTTTTCTTTCATTCTTTCTTTTTTTTGGTACAATCCATACACAACTAAATGCTCAGATCTTAATGTTAAAGTTTGGTGAGCTTTTACAAATGTATGAAAATGTAATACCAATCCCTCAATCTATAGTAGACCATTTCCATTAAGGTAGTATGTTCCCTCGAGCCTCTTTATGAGGCTTCCTTGTGGCCCTTACCCACCCAACCCCAGCCCCAGGTTAAGTAAAACTGATCTACTTTCTGTCACTGTGGATTAGTTTGCAGTTTCCAGAAGTTTAAATAAAAGGAATCATACACTATATATTGTTATATTCTGAGTTCTTTCATACAACATCATTTTGAGATTTATCTATGTTGTGTGCTCATTTATTATTATTGCAGAATAGTATTCCATTGTATGGCTATAACACAGTTTGTTTATCCTTTCAACTATTGATGAGAAGATATTTGATTTGTTTCTAGTTTTTGAACTTCTACAAATAATCTGCCATGTTGCGAATGTTCTCGCTGTCCTGATTTTATGATAATCAGGGTAAGCTAAACATTTGCTATATTAGAAACCATGCATGTGTCCCCAGACCTAGTTTTTCTCCCTAGGTCTGGTTTTTAGAATGCTGGTGCTAAACTAAGCCTGAATTATTATATGACCATCCTGTATGGGAAAAGACTGTAACTCTAGGTATCTTTGGTCAACCTTGAGAGATATAGCTGGGGGATGGATGTGGCTGAAATGGTTGGCCATCCGTCTCCCATATGGAGGGACCTGGGTTCGATCCCCAGAACCTCCTGGTAAAAAGAAAAAAAAGAAAAGTATAGAAGCCACGTTTGCCACCAGGCACCATGTGCGGGTGGGCCCCCCAGGCCTCATGCGTGTGTGCACCGCCAGGCCCCGCGAGCGGGTGAGCTGTCAGGCCCTGTGCACAGGTACACTGCCAGGCCCCATGAGCAGGTGAGGTTCCCAGGCCCTGTACACAGGTGTGCCGCCAGGCCCCACGAGCAGGTGCACCGTCGGGCCCCATGTGTGGGTGCACCACCAGGCCCCGTGCATGGGTGCACCAACAGGCCCCAAGAGTGGGTGAGCCGCCAGGTCCCGTGCGGTGGTGAGCTTCCCAGACCCCGTGCATGGGTGCGCCGTCAAGCCCTGTGACCCACGCAGCAAGATGAGGATGTAACAGGAGAGTGACACAAGGGAAAGCCAAGACGAGATGTGCCGAAAACCAGGAACTAAGGTGGCGCAGGCAGTAGGACGCCTCTCTCCCACATCGGAGGTTCTGAGGATTGAATCCCAGTGAAGACAGGAGGAGAGGGATGAGAAGAGAGGGCAGGAAACAGACACAGAGAGTTGCCCAGCAAATGGACATAAAAACAGCAAAAATCGGGGGGGGAGGGGGTGGATAAAAATGTGTAAAAGTAAATAAATAAATAAATCCTTAAAAATATATATATAGGGGAGTAAGATACAGACTACAGTTAGTAGTAAAACTTTGATGATGCTCTTTCATAATTTGTTAACAAATGTTTCACAACAATGCAAAGAGTTTATGGTGGGGTGATGTGTGGAAACCCTGTATGATGTTATGCATGTTTGGTTTGTAAGTTCACAATGTTTACTGAACACTTATGGTTTATGTATGTTTATGTATGAATGATATACTTCAATAAATTGTTTAAAAAATAATCTGCTATGAATATTCATGCACTAGTCTTTGTACAAAGTGGAATGGCTAGATCATATGCTTGTTGTTTGTTAACTTAAACTGCCAAACAGTTTTGCAGAGTGGTTATGATAGCTTACATTCCACCAGCAATGTGGGACCTTCAGTTCTTCTACATCCCCATCAATATTTGGAATGCTTAGTCTTTTTAATCTAGTCACTCTAATAAGTGTGTGGTGGCCTCTGATTTTTGTTTTAATTTACATTTTCAAAAGGACTAATGATTTTGAGCATCTTCTCATGCACTTGTTTGCCATCCTAACATTTTCTCTGGTGAAGTGTCTCTTCAAAGATTTTGCACATATCTATTTTTTGTTCTTTGTTTTACTTATTATGGAGTTATATATTCTGGATAGAAGTCTTTTATTACATATACGAATTGAAAATATTTTTCCCAGTCTTGGTTTGTCCATATATATATTTTTATAAGTGTCTTTCATAGAGAAAAAAATATTGTCATGAGGTCCAATATATCAGATTTTTCTTTTATGAATTGTGTTTTTGACATTGAATAAAAGAAATCATTGCCATAGTGAAAGCCTCAAAGACATTTTCTTATGTTTTGCTTTTGTATATGTTGTCATATATAGATTAAAGTGTATATGGATATTTAATTGCTCCAGCACTATTTTTTGAAAAGCTTTCCTTACTCGATTTTGTTACCCTTGCCCTTTTTAAAAAAATAAGCTGTCTTTATATAAGTTGTTCTATTTCTGGACTCTCTATCTAGTCCCATTGATCTACTTGCCTCTATTGACACCAATACCACACAGTCTTGAATACTGTAGCTTTATAGTAAATATTGATAGCAGATAGAGTTAGTCCTCCAATTTTCTTCCTTTTATTGTTTTTCAAAATTGTTTTGGCTATTCCAGGTTCTTTCCATTTCCACATGAATTTTAGAATTGAGTTTTTGTCATTTCTTCAAAAACCTTTCCTGATATTTTGATTGGAATTGCATTAAATCTATGGATCAATTTTGGGGAGAAATTACATTATACCAATAAAATTTTCCAATCCATGAACATGTTGTGTCTTCTACTTATTAAGGTCACCTTTAATTTTTCTCAGTTTTTTTTCTTTTGGTAGTTTTCAGTGTACTGGTATCACACAGCTTTCATCAGAGGTATCCCTATATATTTTATAATTTTGATGCTATATAAACATAGATTTAATTTTAATTTCCAATTTTTGTGCCTTATATGTAAAATATAATTTATTTTTGTTCATTGATCTTGAATCATGTTAAACTTATTTTTTCTGCTTTCCTTTTTTGCTTTTTAAAATTTTATTTAAAACTTACTTATTAGTTAAAACAGCTTTTTGTACATTCCACTAAATTGTCTTCAAAGAAGATATTGTCATTAGCAAATCATGACAGTCTCACTTCTTCATTTCCAATCTGGATGCTTTTTGTTTCTTTTTCCTTCCTCATTGCACTTGCAAAATTCCTCTAGTCCATTTTATTTTCTTGTTAGAGAAGTTGTAAGTTGTGGGTTTACAGAACAATCATGTATAAAAATATAGGATTCCCAGATACCACCCTATTATTAATGACATGCGTTCATGTGGTACATTTGTTACAATTGATGAAAGCACATTTTTATAATGGTAATATTAACTATAGTCCTTGGTTGAACTTAGGATTCACTGTTTGTATTATGAAGACACACAGATTTTTCTTTTTCTTTTCTTTTCTTTTTTTTCCATAAGGTACCTGGGATCGAACTAGGGACCTTGTATATGAAGAGCAGGTGCTCAACCACTGTGTTACACCTGTTTCCCTATAGATTTTTAAAAAGTATTATTTTAGTAACATATATATAGCCTAAAATTTCTCCTTTTAAATATATTTAAACATATAATTCAGTATGGTTAATTACATTCACAATGTTGTGTTACCATCACCAGCATCCAATATTTTTCCATCATCACAAATAGAAACTCTGTACCATTGAAAACTTAACTCTGTATTCCCCACACTGTGCCCAGGTAACCTATATTATATATATAATCTATATTCCAGATTCTGATTATGTAAGTTTGTTTGTTCTAATTATTTCATATCAGTGAGATCATACAATATTTGTTCCATATTTCACTCAACTTAATGTCTTCAAGGTTCCTTTTTTGTTGTTGCATATATCAGAACTTTTTTATGGCTAGATAATAAGCCATTTTGCATAAATACCACATTTTGTTTATCCATTCATCTGCTGATGGACACTTGGTGTATTAGTCAGCCAAAGGGCTGGTAATACAAAATACCAGAAATTGGTTGTTTTTTTAAAGGGTATTTGTTTGGGGTAAAAACTTACGGTTACCAGGCCATAAAGTGTAAGTTATTTCCCTCACCAAAGTCTATTGCCACATGTTGGAGCAAGGTGGCTGCTGACATCTGCCAGGGTTCAGGCTTCCTGGGTTCCTCACTTCCCAGGGCTCATTTTTCTCTGGGCTCAGCTTCTCTGCTATCTCCACAAGGTCAGCTATAGACTATGAGGCTCTCTAGGTTTTGCCACTCCCCAAAAGGCCAGCTGTAGACTATCAGGTGACCAGCTCTGTCTCTCTCCTGGGGGCTCAATTTTCACCGGGCTCAGCTGCTCTGCTCCTCTGTGTGCTTACTTCCTGGGCTCCAGCTCAAAAACTCCCAAGTCTGTCTTTTGCCATGTCCTTTATCTGTGAGTCCCCACTGCCCTACTGACGTGGCCCAATCAAAGCCATAATCATAATTTAATCATGCCCAGAGGAACAGACCAGTTTACACATATAATCCAATATTTATATTTATTTTTGGAATTCATAAATAATGGCAAACTACTGCACTCTACCCTCTGAATTCCAAAAAGGCATTACAATATTTTAAAAACCTTATTTTGATAACAATACTAAGTACAAAATCATATCATAATCAGTTTAAAGAAATACAGTTCATCTTGGGACAAAGTCCCACCTGCTGTAGACCTCCGAAATTTACAAAACAATTTATCTGCTTTCAATACACAAATGAATAGACAAAGGATAAAGATTTTCATTACCATAAGGAGAAATTGGGGGGGAAACATGAGTCATGTGTCTTCTACAGTTCAGTAAACTTGCACGGCATTCTCTATTCGATTTCAAAGTCTGAGAGTCATTCTTAAGATGCTGGTTTCTTCTCCCTGGGGCCTTATGGGGACTCACCCTTTCCACAGGCTTGACCATTGGCCATTTTTTTGGTTCCATCCTCATGAAGCATCTGGGTGTCGACCAAGCTCCAGACCTCACCTTCCAAGAGTGTTGGTGTGATTGCCAAACTTTACCCAATCTTTGGGTTAGAGTCTTAGCCACCCTAGTACAGTGAAGTGAAGACAACATCTTCCCTAACCTTTGGCATACAGGCTAAACCTCTTAGAGCAACAAGTTGACCATCTGGTCTTCCCTAGTCTATGAGGGACAGATCCACCCCTCTCAAACCTGTGGGGTGCTGAACTTAACTGACACAAATCCTTGAGGAATGTGCTCCACCCTCTTTATACCTTGGGGCAAAAAAATTCTCCCTGAACATCTGGTGAGAACATCCACCCTCTTCAACTGCTGGGGCAAACTCACCCTCTGTACACATGGGTGGGGTTCCTTTCTTGACCCAATGCGATGTCTTAATTCCAGATCTCAGCTTCCAGGATTTTCCTCTTAAAGCTGTTTCTCCTTCAATATCTCTTTTCCATGTCCCTTTTAGCCCAAGCTAACAATGGTTTTGTTCATACAACTCTCTCAAAAAGCTTGTTGGTTTAGCATGCAAGAAGCAGGGGTCCAAGCCATCAGAAAGTAAGACTTTCCACAAGTCTTTCTGAGATAACTGCATCTTCAGTCCTGATTTACAAGTTCCAAGTTTAGGTAAGTCTTCAAATGGGACACTATTATCCAGGAACTTGATTTCCAGAGGCTTGGAATTTCCAGAATCAGTTTCTGGTTTCTTTGTGCCCAACAATTCTTTTCTCAGCTTATCTCGCTCATCTAGCATTTTACTATAAGCTGCAAGGAGAAGCCAAGCCACATTCCCTGAGTTTGCTTTGGAAACTCCTTCAGCTAAATGCCCAGGCTCACCATTTTCAAATTCTGCCTTCCATAAAACACCAGGAGAACTTGGTAAGTTCTCCGTAACTTTAAAACATGGATTACCTTTCCTCCAGTTCCAATAATAGTTTCATCATTTACTTCTAAGGTCTCATAAAAAGTCTCTTTACAGTCCACATTACCATTAACAGTCTCTTCAAAACACTGTAGGTCTTTTCTACCAAGCATCTCACAATTCCTCCAAAAATACCCTTTACCCATTTATGAAACTGTTCCAGCATTTTGGTAATTGCGAAAGCACTTCCCCACACCTTGGTACCAAATTCTGTATTAGTCAACCAAAGAGGTACTGAAGCAAAATACCAGAAATTGGTTGGTTTTTATGAAGGATATTTATGTGGGGTTGAAGCTTACAGTTGCCAGGCCATAAAGTGTAAGTTACTTCCCTCACCAAAGTCTATTGCCACATGTTGGAGCAAGATGTCTGCCGATGTCTGCCAGGGTTCAGGCTTCCTGGGTTCTTCTCTTCGCAGGTCTCATTTCTCTCTGGGCTCAGCTCCTCTGTTTTCTCCACAAGGCCAGCTGTAGAATATCAGGTGACCAACCTTTCTCTCTCCCCAGGGCTCGATTCTCTTTGAGGCCAGTTGCTCTACTCCTCTGTGTGCTTACTTCCTGGGCTCCAGCTCAAAAACTCCCAAGTCTGTCTTTTGCCATGTCTTTTATCTGTGAGTTCCCATCCACCAAGGGGTGGGGACTCAACACCTACTGACCTTAATCACAGTTTAATCATGCCTAGAAGAACAGACCAGTTTACAAACATAATTCAATACCTACTTTTGGAATTCATAAATAATGCCAAATTTCTACACTTGGGTTGCTTCTATCTTTTGGCAATTGTGAATAATGCTGCTATAAACACTGGCATGCAAAATCTTTTCAAGTCCCTGCTTTCAATTCTTTTGGGAATATACCTAAAAGTGAGATTGCCAAATCATATGGTAATTCTAAACCTAACTTTTCAAGGAACTACCAAACTATCTTCTACAGTGGTTGCACTATTTTACACTCCTACCAGCAATGAGTGTTGTTCCTATTTCTCCTCATTCTCTCCATCATTTGTAATCTGCCTTTTTTTTTTTTAAGTTGCCATACTACTGGGTGTAAATGGTGTCTCACGACAGTTTTGATTTGCATTGCTTGATGACTGATGACGTTGAACATTTTTTCATGTGCTTTTTGGCAATACGTGTATCTCCTTTGGAAGCATGTCTATTCAAGTCTTTTGCACATTTTTAGTTGGGTGGTGTTTTAGTTTCCTTAAAGCTGCTGGGAATGTGTAGGCTTTCGCACTGGAATTTTTTTAGGTTAAAAACTTAAAGTTCTGGGGCTGTGAAAAAGTCTAAATCAAGGCATCTCGGAGATACTGTCTCACCAAAGGTTGATTCCTGATGATCCTGGACTCCTGTCACATGGCAAGACACAATGGTAGTTTTGCGGTCTGGCTGTTTGGACCCCTGCAGGCTTACTTTCTCCCTGAGCTCAGCTGTGGGTGATCAGGTGTATGACTTGTCTCTGTCTCTTCTCCAGACCTCTCATTCAGTCTCTCAAGGGCCTCCTTCCATGCCTCTGTGTCCTGCTGATTCCAGACTCTAGCCTCCGGATCTCTCAGCCTTTTGGGGTTTCTCTATCTCTGCTGCTTTTTTCTGTGTGCCTCTGTGTCTTTTTAGTCCTCCATTTATAAAGGACTCCAGTAAGAGGACCAAGACCCACCCTAGGTCACACATAATTGAAGCAATTCAATCAAAGTCCTTCCAACTGAATCCAATGTTATAAAAGGGTCTGACACCCACAGGAATTGATTAGCTTTAAGAACATGATTTTTTTCTGGGATTCACAAAAATCTTCAAACTGTCCCTGGTGGTTTGTTTGTTTTTGTTGAGTTGAAGGATTTCTTTATATATTGGAGATATTAAACCTTTATTAAATAGGTAGTATGGTAGTTTGAGACTGTGTGTACCCAAAAAAAGAAAATGTCTTTAGAGCTAATCCATTCCTGTGGGTGTGAACCTATTGTAGATGGGACCTTTTGATTAAATCACTTCAGTTAAGGGCTTTTTTTTGAAAAAAAAAAAAAAATTATCTCTCCCCACCCCCTCGTTGTTTGCACTTGCTGTGTCTGTTCATCGTCTTTGTTTCTTTGGGAGGCACCAGGAATTGAACCAGGACCTCATATGTGGGAGGGAGGTGCCTAATCACTTAAGCCACCTCTGTTCCCTGCTTTGCTGTGTCTCTCATTATGTTTTTCTTCTTGTATCTCCTGTTGCGTCATCTTGTTGTGTCAGCTTGCCACACCTGCCCATTGCACCATCTCGCTGTGTTCTTTAGGAGGTACCAGGAATCACGGACCTCCCATGTGGTAGGTGGGAGCCCAATCGCTCAAACCACATCTGCTTCCCAGTTCAGGGCCTTTGATTAGATTACATACATAGGGCATGGCCCAAGGTAGATCTTGATCCTCTTACTTGATCCTTTTTAAGTGGTGTAGCAGTTTGGCATTATTTATGAATTCCAAAAATAGATATTGGATTATGCTTGTAAATTGGTCTGTTCCTCTGGGCATGATTAAGTTATGATTAGGGCTTTGATTGGACCACGTCAGTAAGGAATTGAGTCCCTGCCCCTTGGTGAGCGGGGACTCAGAGATAAAACTACATGGCAGAGCAGAGGAGTTAGTTGGAGTTTTGATGTTGGGGTTTTAATGCTGGAGCCCAGGGTAGCAAGCACACAGAGAAGCTTGGTCATGAGGAAGGAGAGAAAGCCCCAGGAAGAGATGAGCCATTCACCTGACAGTGTACAGCTGACCTTGTAGAGAGAAGCAAGCCTAAGCCTGGAGAGAGGCAAGCCCCAGGAAGAGAAGATTCCAGGAAGCCTGAACCCTGGCAGACATCAGCAGACATCTTGTTCTAACACATTGCAACAGACTTCGGTGAGGGAAAAAACTTATGATTTGTGGCCTGGTAACCTTAAGCTTCTACCCCAAATAAATACCCTTTATAAAGACCAAAAGATTTCTGGTATTTTGCATCAGCACTCATTTGGCTGACTAATATAAATGGGATGAATTCGGAGAGACACGGAGAGAGAAAAGACCCAGGAGTTCAGAGAGGAACCCACAGAAGCTGAGGGAGAAAGCCATAGAGAGCAAGAAGCTGAAATCAATGGAACATGAGAGAGAGCAAGTCATAGAAGGAACAGCCAGAAATTGAAAGCAACGGAACCTGGAGGAGAAGGCAGAGACCAACAGATGCCACCATATGCCTTCTCATTTGACATAAAAGTCTTGGATCACCTATAAACAAGATAGTATAAACTTTGAGGAGAGACTGTCACCTGATGCCTTGATTTGGACATTTTCCCTAGCCTCATAAATCCCCACTGTAAAAGCCAACCCATTTCTGATATATTACCTTGGTAGCCTGTAACAAACTAAAACAGGTGGTTTCCCAATATTTTCTCCCAAAGTAGGTTGTCACTTTACTTTCATGATAAAGTCCTTTGAGGCACAAAGTTTTAAATTTTGTTGAGTTCCCATTTATTATTTTGTTGCTGTTGTTTGTTGTGCTTTAGGTATAAAGTCTAAGAAACCATTGCCTAACACAAGGTCCTAAAGGTCTTTCCCTATGTTTTCTTCCAGGAGTTTTACAGTTTTTGCTCTTGTATGTAGGTCTTTGATCCATTTTGAGTTGAATTTTGTATATGGTGTCAGGTAGAGTTTTGCTTTCATTCTGTTGCAAATGAAGATCCAATTTTACCAGTACCATTTGTTGGAGAAACTATTCTTTCCCAGTTGAGTGGTCTTGGTCCTGTTGTCAAAATTCAGTTGGTCATAAATGTGAAGGTTCATTTCTGAGTTCCCAATTCAAATCCATTTGTCTATATATCTGTCCTTGTGACAGTCCCATGCTGTTTTGATTATTGTGGATTTGTAATAAGTTTTTAAGATCAGGAGTCCTCCAACTTTGTTCTTTTTTCCCCAGATGACTTTGGCTATTCTGGGTCTCTTACCCTTCCATATAAATTTGATGATTGGCTTTTCCAGTTTTGCAAAGAAGGTTGATGGAATTTTGACTGTGATTGTATTGAATCTGTAAATTTCTTTGTGTAGGAGTGACATCTTGATAATTAATATTCTTATCCATTTATTTAGGATTTCTATAGTTTCTTTTAGAAATGTTTTGTAGTTTTGTGCATACAAGTCCTTTACAACTTGGTTAGATTTATTCCTATTTCATTTTTTAGTTGACATTGTAAATGAATTTTTTCCTTGATTCAATCTTCTGATTGTTCATAACCAGTGTATAGAAACACTACTGATTTTTGCATATTGATCTTGTATCATACCACTTTGCTAAATTCATTTATTAGCTCTAGGAAGTTTGCTGCAGATATTTCAGGAGTATATATACAGGATCATGTCATCTGCAAATTGGGAAAGATTTACACCTTCCTTTCCGATTTGTATGCCTTTTATTTCTTTTCTTGACAAATTGTTCTGGGTAGAACTTCCAGTACAATGTTGAATAACAATTGTCAAAGTGGGTATCCTTGTCATGTTCCTGATTTTACAGGGAAAGCATTCAGAGATTCAACATTAAGTATGATGTTAGCTGTAGGTTTTTCATATATGCCCTTTATCATGTTGAGGATGGTTCCTTCTCTTCCTAATTTTCTATCTATTTATCAAGAAGGAGTGCTGAATTTTGTCAAATGCCTTTTCTGCATTGAATGAGATAACCATGTTTGTTTGTTTTTTCCTTGATTTTGTTGATGTGGTGTATTACATTAATTGATTTTCTTATGTTAAACCACCCTTCCATACCTGGGATATATCCTACTTGATCATGGTGTATAATTCTTTTAATTTGCCATTGGATATGGTTTGCTAGTATTTGTTGAGGAGTTTTGCATCTACATTAATAATAGATTTGGGTTTGTAATTTTCTTTCCTTTGGTGTCTTTATCTGGCTTTGGTATGATGGTGATTTGGCCTCAGAATGAATTAGGGAGTGGCACATCCTCTCCAATTTTTTAGAAGAGTTTTAGCAGATTGTGGTTAATTCTTCTTGCAATGTTTGGTAGAATTCATCTGTGAAGCCATCTGATACTGGGCTTTTTTGGTGGGGGGGGCGGGGCGGGAGGTTTTTGATTATTGAATCAATCTCTTTTCTAGTTATTGCTTTGTTGAGATCTGTTTCTTCTTGAGTCAGTGTATATAATTTGTATAGTCTAGGTAAAAGTTTGTCAATTTTATTGATCTTTTCAAAGAAACAAATGTGTTTTTTAAAAATTCTATCTATTTTTTTTTTATTCTGTATTTCATTTATGTTAACTCTAATCTTTGTTATTTTCTTTCTTCTCCTCACTTTGGTTTAGTTTGCATTTCTGTTTCTAGTTCTTCCAGTTTTGAAGTTAGGTCTCTTATTTGAAATATTTCTTCTTTTTTAATGTAAGCATTTAGAGCTATAAATCCCCATCTCAGCCCTGCCTTTGCTGCAACCCATAAACTTTAGTAGGTTGTTTTTTCATTTACCTCAGGATATTTCCTAATTTCCCTTGTGATTTCCTCTTTAGCCCATTGGTTGTTAAAGAGTATGTTGTTTAGCTTCTACATATTTGTTAATTTTCCATTTCACATTCTTGATTTCTAGTTTCATTCTGTTGTAATTGGAGAAGATACATTGCAAGATTTCAATATTTTTTAATTTATTGAAGCTTGTTTTATGACCTAACATGTGGTCTATCCTGGAGAATGATCCATGAGCATTCAAGAAGAATATGTATTCTGTTGTTAGGTGAAGTGTTCTATATATGACTGCTCTAATTTGTTTAGAGTATTGTTCAAGTCTTGTATTTCCTTATTGATCTTCTGAGTAGATGTTCTATCCATTACTGAAAGTGTTGTATTAAAGTCTCCTACTATTAATATAGAACCACCAATTTCTCCTTTGATATGTTACTATTTGCTTCATATATTTTGGGGCTCTGTGTTTAGGTGCATATATATATACTAACAGTCAAATAAATATTATATATATATATAATTGTTATGCTTTCTTGTAACAGGTTTTGACTTAAATCTATTTTATCTGATATTAATATAGCTACCCAAGCTCTCATTTGGTTACTGCTTGCATGGTATATATTTTTCCATCCTATCACTTTCAAACTACTTATGTATTTGAATTTAAGGTGAGTCTCCTGTAGGCAGCGTATGGTGGTGTCATGCTATTTTATCCATTCTGTCAATCTCTACCTTTTGACTGGAGAGTTTAATTCATTTACATTTAAAGTCACAACTGATAATGTAGGACTTTCTTCTGTCATCTTTATAAATCTTATACTGTGTTGTCCTGCAATTCTTCTGTTAATGCCTACATTCATATTTATTTGACTGTTAGTATTGTACCAAATTGAGTCCCTTTTCACATATATTTGGATATATTGTTCATATATTTTCTTGTGGCTAACATGGGATTAAAGTTTAAAATCCTAAATAACAATCATATATGATTTGATATAAACTTGATTCCAACTGCATATACATGCACTGTTCATATACTCCTCCACCCACCACTTTTTTGTACGTTACCATTTATATCTTTTTTTCAATTATATCTTTATACAGTGTATTTCCAAAGCCATAAATTTATCATTAATTTTTATGCATTTGTATTTTAGTACCTGAGAAAGTAAGAAGTAGAATTACATTCTGAAAAATATAATGCAATAGTACTGGCATTTATATTATACAAATGGTTACTTTTACTGGAGGTTTTTCTGTTTTTATTTTGCTTTGAGCCACTCTCTGGTATCCTTTCCTTTCAGTCTGAAGAACTCCCTTTAGGGTTACTTACAGGGCAGGTCTAGTGGTGAACTTTTGTTTATCTCAGTTTTTGTTTATCTGGGAATGTCTTAATCTCACCCTCATTTTTGAAAGAAAGTCTCACTGGATATAAAATTCTTAATTGGCAATTATTTGCTTTTAATACCATAGTATTTCATCCCACTGCCTTCACATGTTTGTGGTTTTTGATGAAAAATTGGCACTCACTCTATTTGGGACTCCCTTGTACATAACAAGTTTTTTCTCTTACAGCTTTCAGAACTCTTTCCTTGTCCTTTTGATTTGACAGTGTGATGTGTGTCAGGGCTTTTTTCTTGAAGTTTATCCTGTTTGGTGTTCTCTGGGCTTCTTAGATGTGCTTAGTTTGGGACATTCTCTGTCATTATTTCTTTGAATCTTCTTTTGTTTTTTTCTCTCTTTCTTCTCCTTCTGGAATACCCATAATGCATATATTGGTATGTTTGATGGTGTCCTAGGGGTCTCTTAGACTATTTTCAGTTTTTAAAAATTCTTTTTTCTTTCTGCTCTTCAGTCTGACGCATTTCACTTGTCCTCAATTTTGTTGATTCTTTCTTCTGCCAGCTCAGAGCTGCTATTGAAATCCTCCTGGGAATTTTTCTTTTCAATTTTTCATCATCTTCAGCCCCAGTAGTTGTGTTTCATTCTTTTTAAAACTTCTATCTTTTTTTAAGATTCTCATATCATTCATTCATTGATTTCTTGATGTCCTTTAATTATTTCTCTGTATTTTCTTTCATCTCCTTGATCATTTTTAAGATCATTTTTATTTTTAAAATTTATTTTTTACTTCTTATTTTTTTTTAAAGGTGGTACTGGGGATTAAATCCAGGACCTCATACATGCAAAGCAGGTGCTCAACCATTAAGCTACACCCACTCTACAAGATCATTTTTTAAAAAGTCTCTGTCTAGTATATCCACAGTCTGATCTTCATTGATATTTTCTGTATTTTTAACCTCTTCCTTTGGTTAGGCCAATATTTACTATGTCTTTGCTACTCTTATGATTTTTTGTTGTACACTTTACATTTTAATGTTAACTCTAGTGTTTATTTCCTGAGACGTCTGTTTTTTGAGTTTGTAAACAACTGGCAATATGACAGAAACATTCTTGAGAGTCAGTGATCCTATCAGGAAGAACTGCACAAGATAAATGTAAAGTGCAGATCCTCCCTGTTGTTTTTGGGCCTGTGTCTTGTCATGGGCTTGTGTTTGTTAGTGGACTTAGGAGATCCCCTGTTTAAAGGAGTTTGAATGCCTCCTCAACTTCCCAGGAGACAGACCTTCTATCTCTCCCTGATGTTTCACTGCCAAACATAAGCAAATAAGCTTTTGCCCCAGGCCATCCACCTCAATTGTTTCTTATACTTCTTTCTTTGCTTCAAGCTGCTTTTGCCTGGAGATCAAATTCTGGGAGGGGAGGCACATCAGAGAGGACTTCCCAAGTCAGTATTCTCCAGCTGGAACAAGGCCAGAATCCCACAAAGGGAGTGCCAGCTATTCCAAAATGCCCTGGAGAGGGAATGAGGGCAGGGCCAGGAAGGGTGGCAGAACCTTCTGTGGCAGTTTGAAATTATTTTATGAATCCCAAAAAGAGAAAGTTTGTTTGTGACCTAATCCATTCCTGTGGGTATGAGACCCTTTTAATTGGACTACCTCAGTGAGGCATGACTCAGTTTGAGCCTCTACCTCCTTGCTGGGTCTGATAAAAAACAGACACACAGGAAAAGGGAGTCACCATATTTGATCCTGCCATGTGAGAGAAAGGACTCACACTTCTCCCACAGCTGAGCTGCAAGGAGAGAAACCTCCAAGAAGCTCAAAAAGCTGAGGCCCAGGGAGAGATGAGCCATATGCTTAATAGCTTTCAGCTGAACTTAGGAAGAAAGCAGAGCAGCCAAGACTGATAGAGGAGGCCTGGGGAAAAACAAACACTATGCCTAGTTGCCCACAGCTGAGTTCCAGGAAATGATGGTAGATTCTGGAGGTAAAGGCAGAGACCTTGGCAGAGATCAGTGGCCATCTTGTTTCATGACATGGCAGCTTACTTTCATGAGAAAGCACTTCTGATGGTTCCTTGATTTGGATATTTCACAGCCTCAGAAATATAAGCTTTTACCTCAAATAAATCCCCTTTATAAATGCAAACTCATTTCTAGTACTTTGCATCAGCAGCCCTGTGGCAAATTAAAATATCTTATTCCACATTTCCCCAAACCTGTGCTTTCTTGATCTGCCCCGCAAATGCAGTTTGCCACAGCTCTGAGGAAGTTTACTGTCTTTAAGTCTCTTCTGCCATCTTTGCTTATGTTGAGTTGGAGCAATGGTCACCCTCAGAACCAGGCCCATAGCAATCCAAAGTACCAAATAAAAAGCCATGATGAGCAATCAGCCCATGCCCGCCCTTAATTTTGGGGAAGTGAGTTTTTATGTCCCTTTCTGGAACCAGCAAGCTACACCAAGGTCCAGAAATCAGTTCCACATGCTGTAAGGGTGGGGACTGGGCTCTGGTAACTGCTCTGAGGAGAGAGCAGTTTACTGGTATTTACCATAATTTACAAGCCTCTTTCTTGTGCTTTTCCCTGGATGCTGTACAGTGTTCTGCTGGGCTCTGGAGATTTGAAATAGTTGATTCAGACAAAATTTATTAAAATTTTGTTAATAAATTTTGCTTTTATGTTCATAGTAGAACTTGCTCTATAATTTTCTTTTCAGGATTGCCTTTGTCAAGTTTTGGTATGAAGTTAATGCTGGACTCATCAAGGTTTTATTCTTTATAAGAGCTTCTCTCTTTCTGCTTACAAAAAGTGGGAACCGTTTCTTGCATGTTTTGTGCTTTCTCTATTAAAAAACTTAAAAAAAATTTAAATTTATTTTAAATTCCTACTCTGCTAATTCCAAAATCTCTATCATATCTGAGTCTGGTTCTAATGATTGCTTTGACTCTTCAGATTATTTTTGCTTTTCTTTTAGCATGTCTTGTAACTGTTATGGAAAGACAGATGTGATGCATCTGTCTGGCTAGGAATTACTTTGTGTTTAATGTTTGTTCTGTGTAAAAGTGTGAGAGGCTTCAAATCTCTCTTGTTTCCTTCTGTTTGTCTTCCCTGATGTCTTTGGGATTTCTTTATTGTAGCTGGATTTTGTCTAGGTCCTTGGCTAAACTGCAGGAAATGAATTTCAAAAGCATGCCACATTGATTAGGCCAGTAATTTATTAAGCTAGGGAGAGAAGAGAAATGGGAGAAAATAACAGATCATAGGTCCCAGATAGAGAGGAAGGGGCTGAAAAGTTATAAAGAGGGCCAATTTACAGACTACAATTGCCCGTTATAGATTATAAATTCCCAGGCTTTACTTGCATGTTGATCCATGCCAGGGGGGACACTGTGAGAGCAGGGCACAAAAGGCAAGAACAGGGGTCAAAAGGCAGGAGAGAGCAAAAGGACTTTGCACTTGCTTTTTAAACCATTAATTATTCTGTCCCTTTGCTAATAGAATGGGAAGAGTTCCAGCTGTTTGCTGTTTTGATTGATTACCCCACCCATCAATCCCCAGGGAGGGCCCAATGATAAGGCCCTTGGAGAATATGTGGGGCTTCCCCTGGCTTCTGGAGAAAATCTCATTCCAAACAGGATTTCTCATGATGGTCTTCCAGCAGCCATCTTGGGGGTAAGTCCATGTGGACTTCTTTCCAGGTTCCAGATCCATCTATTGATTCCCTATCTAGCCTGGTTCATTATTAAGTGGAATATGTGACTTGCATTATACTGGAGCTTTATTGATGTGGTGATAGGTCTTGGAGGGAGGGAAAGCATTCTATTATCCTATGATTAAGTCTAAGATTTTAGTGGGCCTGTATGCCTGGCTGAGAACTTCACAACTGTTTGTTTCTCCTCTTTCAGTCCAGGTGAGACAGAAAGCTAAAAGGGTCAATAGTTAGATAAATTCCTTCCCCCATGTTGGATAAGGCTCTGATAAAGTACTTTCCCTTGCTAAGTATGCCTTTGTTATGGAGAATACTTTCCCAGTATTTGAAAATGATTATATTCCCCCTTCTCTTGCCAGAAACACAGAGGTTTTTTGTTTTGTTTTATTTTGTTTTGTTTAGTTTGGTTTGGTCTTGGCTCTTCATTGTGATAATCTTGTTGGGTCCTTGGAGGTAAAGTGTGGGGGCTTCCTAAGACTGTAAGATTTTCAATCTCACACTCATCTATAGTCTGTTTCCAGAAACCCATCAAAGTTACTATTTAAGACCAATTTACGACTCCAGCAGCTTCTGCTCCTGGTAAACTGAACTTGGGTGTGATTATCAGTATTTTCCTGTCTCTGCAGATTTAGGGGGATGGGGGAAAGGAGGTTTACTCTGTGATCTCAACTCTCTGATGGGTCTAAGAAAATTCATTGATTTCAGTTTGTTCAGCTTTTACCTTATTGAAAGTATGGGAGTGATGCTGTAGCAGTTTGGCAGTTTGATATAGTTATGAATTCCAAAAATAGATACTGGATTATGCTTGTAAACTGGTCTGTTCATCTGGGCATGATTAAGTTATGATTAGGGCTTTGATTGGGCCTGTCAGTAGGGTGTTGAGCCCTTGGTGGGTGGTGTAGCCATTTGGCAATTTGATGTAATTATGAATTCTAAAAATATAATTGGATCATGCTTGTAAACTGATCTGTTAATCTGGGCATGATTAAGTTATGATTAGGGTGTTAAGCCCTACCCCTTGGTGGGTAGGGAATCAAATATAAAAGGCATGGCAAGAAGAGAGTTGAAGCAGTTTTTGAGAAGCAGTTTTGATATTGGAGTTTTGAAGTTGGAGAGAAGGCCCCAGGAGAAGAAAAGTGAGCCGTTCGCCTGACAGTCTACAGACTGTGGAGGAACCAGAGGAGCGAAACCTAGAGAGAAACACAGCCCGGGAAGAGAGGAACCCAAGTAGCCTGAACCTGGCAAACGTCAGCAGCTATCTTGCTCCAAAACGTGGCAATGGACTTTGGTGAGAGAAGAAACTTAACACTTTTTGGCCTGGTATCTGTGGACTTCTACCCCAAATAAATACCCTTTGTAAAGACCAACCCATTTTTGGTATTTCACACTAGTACCCCTTTAGCTGACTAATACAGGTGGGGTCTCAAAGATAAAAAATATGGCAAAGGATAGAGTTGGAGTTTTGATGTTGGAGTTCTGATGTGGAGTTTTAATGCTAGAGCCCGGGGATGTAAGCACACAGAGGAGCTTGGTCGTGAGGAAGCGGAGAAGGCCCCAGGAAGAGTCTGACAGTTCACAGCTGGTCTTGTGGAGAGAGGCAAAGCCTTGGTAGTCTCATAGTCTACAGCTGACATTGTGGAGGAACCAGAGGAGCTGAGCCCAGACAGAAACAGAGCCCCAGGAAGAGGGGAACCCAAGAAACCTGGACCCCGGCAAATGTTAGCAGCTGTCTTGTTCCAACACGTTGCAACAGATTTTGGTGAAGGAAGAAACTTATGCTTTATGGCTTGATAACTGTAAACTTCTACCCCAAATAAATACCCTTTATAAAGGCCAACAGATTTCTGCTATTTTGCATCAGCACCCCTTTGGCTGACTAATAAAGGTGCCTTCCAAGCTCTTTACCTGTCAGTGCTGAAGCCAGAAGTCCTTCTCCTCAAAGGATTTAGAAAGTATCCTTCCTTTTCCAATTTTCTGGAAGTGTTTATGTAGAATTGGTGTTGTTTCTTTATTAAATGATCAGTTGAATTCCTCAGTGATGCCAATAGGACATACAGGTTTAGGTGTGTATGTAGAGCTAAACTATAAATTCAATTTTTTCATGAGATATCAGTCTATTTAGCTTATCTATTTTTCCTTCAGTGTGCTTTGGGAGTGTGTGTCTTTTAAGGAATTTCTCAACCTAATTAAGTTGACATAAAGTTGATTCTTCATATTGGCTTGTTCTGTCTTCTTTTTTTTCCTAATTAGTCTGGCTAAAGGTGTATCAATTTTATTAACCTTATTAAGGAATTGGCTTTTACTTTTATTGCTTTTTTCTATTTTTTGTCTCTATTGAGACCCATTCTCTTTCTCATCTAATAGTAATGAGACTCTGTTGTTAATTTTTTTCTATTTTTTTTCACTCTGTTATTCATATTGGATAAATTCTATTGACCTGTTTTCAAATAAGGTTACATTTTTACCTTATGTGATAACCAAACTGTTATGCTCACCCAATGAATTTTTTCATTTCAAAAATAATTTTCTTGAATTTTTATTTGGCTCATTTTTACTGCTTGCGTTTCTGTTCTGAAATGTCTTTCCTCTTCAATTTTTCAGTTTACTTTTTCCTTTAAATCCTTGAATACATTTACAGTAGTTGTTTCGACATTCTTGCCAGCTGACCCCAACCTGTGGGATTTAATGGAGTCTCTTTCTATTTACAACTTTTTCTTTTGGTTGTGAGTCACATTATTCTACCTCTTTATATTTTAGACATTTTAAATTGGATGCTGAATGTTATAAATGATCCGTTGTGTTGTTGGGCTTTGTGGGTAGATTTATCAGTGAAAAATTATCTTGATTCTTGCAGGACTTTAAAAAATTTTTTTTTGTTTGTTTGTGATGAGCTTATTTTGATTTGCTTTTAGTTTTATCTATAGCCCCTAAAGAATGGTCATTCTTAAGGTGTTGCCTCTCTGATGGTCTCAACCAAATGTCTGAGGATTTTAGTGTGCTGTTTTCACTTCTACCACTGCACAATCTTGTTATTTCTGTTCTTCAGCATTTCTTCTTTGTGAGGCTACACAGAGTCTTGCTCTACACATTCAGAGTCCAGTCTTTGACCAACAATCTAAGGGTATTCCGCACATTAGCGTTTGAGATCATTTCCACCCACCTACCATGAGATCCCTCTGTCCAGTGTCCTTCCCTGAAAGTTCTAGCCATAACAAAAGCCCCAAACTATGATCTTTTCCTTTTTAGCCCAAAAAGGACTGCTCTCCATTTGGGCTGCTCCTCTGTGCATTGTGATATGGAAAGCGGCTACAAACAGAAACCCAGTAGTCTCATTTTGATTTATATTTCTATCATATTCTACAACAATCCCTGATTGAATTAATTCCTTTTTTCAGATTGTGCTCTCCTTCAGGGCAGGGGCTATGTCTTATTTGAGATAATTACATGGTACAGTCCCTGACAAATGGTAGCCATTCCATTAATATTTATGGAAGCAATAAATGAATGAGGAAAAAGGAATAGTTAAGCTCTTTTACTTTAAAAGTAAAGATACATTATTCTTAAAAAATATTCATGAATCATCAAAATCATTTCCCATTTTTGTAAAGTTAAAAATTATATATATAAGGGGGAAAAAAAGCAAGTCTTAATCCACGACTTTCTCTAACCTTTAGAACACTAAACTTTAGATATATAATTTTAATCAAGATAGGGAAGCTATAACTATGTGTTTTGATTATAGGTAACACACTTATTTATGTGAACATTTTGTTATATATATCAAGACAAAATCCTGCCATGAATTTTTTTATCTTATGTAGGTTAGTTTATTTGCATTTTTTTGCATTTAACTTCAGTTTTACTGTTTGTAACATAAAGGTGTTGCTTTTTAGATTCAGCATTTTATAATATTGAAAATAGTCCCTGGATTTCTCATGATTCCTGTAATTATCAGTTGCTTTTGATAGGAGTACAGTAATAGTTTTGTACCATCTGATGATGACTGTTTTCTTACTTAAAAGATAAATATGTCCATCTTAGTTACTTTTAAAAAGAAAAAAATTACTATAAAAAGTAGGTTAAATTTTAAAAATGCTTGGGTTCTATTGATACATGAAAAAAATAGCACCTATATATCTGTCTATTTAGTTATTTAGCATTTAATTGTCTGGACTGCAGACAATTGTCTGGACTGAAGGGCAGATATTTATCATTGAGAAAATGTGGAGCCTAAAGAGAAGTTAAAGTGATCCTGTCACTGGATTAAAGCCATGTCTTTCTACATCAGGGGTTCTTAATGTTTTTTGTTCAATGGACTCCTTTGCTAGTCAGGTGAAAACCACGGACCCCTTACTAAGTTCACAGTATACAGTGTATTATTTAATAAATACATCACACCTGCACCAACAAATCCCCACAAGAATAATGTGTTTTTCAATTTCAATTCAAGCTCATGGACCTCTGCTCTACATGCATCCTGGAAATATTCCTTAATATCTCAAATGGCATTGCATCTGCAACTTATCACTAACTTAATAATCTTTCTGCTCTTATCTACGCAGACTAGGAATAGAATATAAGATAGGACAGTCTTTGTCAATTTCCTATATGGCAATTGCTTCTGAAGGAAATAAATCATATTGAGTTATTGGTGCCAGAGACTGAAGAATAATGTATTTTACTTTCTCATAAAGGTTCTGAGGAAAACTTTCTAGGTCATGAATCTCACATGTGTATATGTAAATAATTGCAGTTCCTTTAGGTCTATGATGGTAGGTAGCATGCATATTAATTGCATATCTCTTTTAACATGGTGTTGATAAATCAACATAACCATCTCTTTCTAAACTGCCATCCTTTTGTCAGTTAAGAAATACCTCTCATCTGATATCTTACAGTGGGAAATAAGGATAAGGAGTGAAGTAAAAATGGTGAGAATGTAGGCAAGTTGGTTTCAACAGAACATGAGAAATAAGAAATTTCAATTACCTTTTTCACATGTATTGTCCTTGGATGCAACAAACAGATCACTGTGTTCATCTGTGACTAGGAAGTAAAGAGTAACCATTGATTTGACTGGTTTGTATTTCTTTGCTGATCAGTTTAATAAAAAGAAAAGAAAGGAAAAACCAATATTTTCCCACTTTACCCTGGGGAACAGTAGGGAATTCTGTTGTATTTCTGTCTCTGGCCAATTTAAAAAGTGAAAGTATAATCGCTTTTTAAGACCTGGTTCAGTGGATACATAACCACAGGTCACTAAGATGGCTGTGATTGTCGGATTTCATGTTTTTAAGCATGAAGAGATACAATGGTTGATAACTGTCTCACCTAAAGAACAGTATCCCTTCTCCTTCAACACATAAGGTTACATGTGTAAATAATATATTGATATTCACTCATTTATTTTTAAAATACAGAAACCATAGGCAAGCATTGATCAAAAAATTTCTTATGTGAAAACATACTGTTCTCTTCTTTTCTTCAATATTTCCCCCAACTTCAAGAATTATGTAATGATAGAATATATATCATGCTATGTAAGCTTTTCATAAATATGATCTATTACCCAGATCTAACACAGAAAGTTTTCACTTTGGGAGGTAGTACAGGACTGTAAACAAGATCATGCAAGCTGAAACTATGGACATCAATTTTAATAATCAATTTGGAAAAATTGTGATTGTTCTGAGACCTTGTGTAATATTAAAAATTCTCTTAATACCAGTTATAAATGATTATGGAAAAATAGTAAAACTAATATTTATTTAGTACACGGTAATTTCATAACATTAGAAACAGTATAATTAAAGTGTTTTTTTCTTTAAATCTTGAGTAGTTTGAACAGTGTTTGCCTTCTTCATCTTGTCACATAACTTACTAAATGGAGCGAGCATCTTTTCAATACCTTGGCCAATGGTCATACTCCTTTCTAAGATTGGATCAGCCTCCCACATTTTGTTCTTTGTGCTTTTAATGTTATGAAATATCTCCAAGAGCTTCCTGAATGTAAGTACTTTTTGGCAGCACCACCTTTTAAGACCTCCTCTGCTTAGATCAGAATCACCCAGTATAATCTCCCTCTTTTGAAGCATACTGTGTGGTATAATAAAACCTAATCATGGGAGTGAGAGTCATCATATTCACAAGCCACCCACTCTCAATATACAGGATGTATATAGCAGGTGGCAGAGATGATTGTTGGCCATTTTTGTATTCTGCCCACCAAATATATAATTATCCATGGCATTTTATTTCCAGCAAGTAGCACAGTACCTGACCTACAATAGGTTCTCAATACAGATATTTTAGTCCAGATCTTGCTACCGAGCTCCAACTTGTATTGCATACCCATCTGCCAACTTTACTTCTCCATGTGGATGCTAAGTAGCCATCTAAAATTAATGTGGCAAAAGCAGAACCCTGAATTTATGTTCACTTCTCATCAAGCTTTATCCAGACCATGAAATTGTATCACCATTCAAATGTTTTTCAAGCCAAAACTTGGGCATCATCTGTGGTTCTTCTTTACTGTTTCCATCCCACATTCAATCCATCCACAAATCCTGTCAACTTTACTTCCAAGATATATGCTAAATATGATACTTTGTTTTTAAAAAACCCTGTTCTCGCCCTAATCCAACCCACATTACTCTCTGGCTTCTTTCATTGCTATAGTTGCTAGAGTGGTTTCACTGCTTCTGGCTCATCCCACTCCAACCTTCAGCCTTTTCTCTAGAGAAATCTTTTTAATGGGGGTGTGATCATGTCTCCCTAATCTCATCTTCTAGCTTTTTTACCCTAGTTTATTATACTCCATCCTTAAAGTTTCACTTTGTTCCTCAGTCACCAGGTGCATTCTTGCTTTACCTCCTTTATTTTCCATGATATTTCAACACCTATCTGACACCTTCTTTTCATCCATATTCCAGCTCAAGTGTCATTTCTGCAGTTGCCTCTCCTGACTTCTCAAATGCAAGTTCTTCCACCTCTGTCATTCTCTGTTAAACTACTTGTATTAGTCCACTAAAGGGGGTGCCAATGCAAAGTACCAGAAAGCTGTTGGCTTTTATAAAGGATATTTATTTGGGTAAAAGCCTACAGTTACAAGGCAGTAAAAAGTCCAACTCAAGATTGCTTTCTCACCAAAGTCAATCATCATGTGTTAAAGCAATATGGTCACCTATCTCTGCCTTCCCCTCTGGGCTTCCTCTTCCTCTTACGGCTTTGTACTTAAGTGAAATCCTCTCTCTCCTGGCATAGGGCTTATTTCTTTCTGGGTCTCCTATTTCAGTCTTGGTTCTCTTCCCAAGGTCAGCTATAAGCTATCAGGCAAAATGGTTCATCTCTCCCTGGAGCTTTAGCGGTTTGAGTCTTCTTTATGTGACATGGCCAAATCAAAAAATGACTGAGCTCTCTCTTCCCGTGTGTATTCTTGAGTGAGTGCCCATTTATATTAGACCCAGCAAGGGGACAGGGACTCAGCCTGAGACACATCCTCTGACAGAGTCCAGAATCACAAAAGCCCTAATCTTAACAGGTACTCGAATCAAAGACATAGCTGAATGTAATGCAAAGGGCATCACACCCAGAGGATAGATTAGTTTACAAACATAATCTTTTTCTTTTTGGATTCATAAATTAATCTCAAACTGCTACACCACCCATTTTATTTTCTTTGAAGTATCCATTGCTCTCTGAAATTTCTTTGTTTATTTTTTTGTTTTCTGTATTTGGATATAACAGTGACTGACACATGATAGTTATGCTATAAAAATGGGTAGAATGAATGAATGAATGAATCAATGTCCCTTTGGTATGATTTTAATAGATTTTAAAGGCCCTTTTGCCTATCTTCTGGAGAGGCTTGGGATTTCTAACATTAGAATAACACATGGTTTAACTAACCATAGAAGAAGGGGAGTACTATCTCCTGGAGGCTGCAGTAAGGATGTACTAAGTGGAGTAGAATGCATTCCTGCTGCACTATTTCATTTAGTGGGATAATTCATAAAAAGACCTACTTGATTTCTGGGAAATAGAGTATACAAAGCAAAATGATAAATTTTGAGACTTAAGATAGCAATTATTCCTAGAAAGTTCTCCAATATCTGAGACACCCATACTGATATGTGATGATGTCCCTCAGAGGCCCAGGTTCTGAGAAAATGAGAAGCAATTATTGTAACCTACCACTTTATGTGCATTATTTCATGATTTTCTTCATTTTGTTGTTGAGAAAACTGAGTCAGAGAAAGGATAAAAGACTTGACCAAGATCAAACAGCTAGTAATTAATGGAGCTAAAATTTGAACTCTGAAAGTGGAACTCCTGATCATACTCTTAATCACCACTTTACACAGGATATGGAAAGAGTAGGAAATAAAAGATTTTCTTTTCCCCTAGAGTAAGTCCCATTAATATAATTGTATGCTTAATAGGGAGATTCAATTAAATCAGAATTTCCCAAAATGTGTTCCTTAAAACACTAATAACTCTAGACAGTGTGTGAGGGGAAAATGTCTAAAGTAAAATCAGTTTAAGAAAACTATATAATTATACCCCCTTTCTCATGTCAGCCTTTTGCGAGTGAGCTCATCAGGCTCAGAGGCACTCTGAGGTGCAAAAACAGAGCATTCCCATGTTCTTTGAGGATGGAACTCCTCCTTCACTTTTTTCTCTTTTTTTTTTTTTTGCATAATACTTATTGACATCCCAAGAGACAAAAGACATCTTGGAGAACAGTATTTTAGATTAATTTTTAGGGCATTTGGAACCTTTGACAGAACTGGCAGTAGAATATCAAAAAAGAGAATAGGGCCAGTTATGTCAAACATCCAACTATTAATGACTGTCAGCATTAGCTGAGTGAAGTTGTTTTAGTTCCCACTTCACTGACCAGCTATTAATGTATAGAGAAACAGATGGACTTGTGGTATGCTTAAATGAAGTAAATCAGCAATACTTAGGACTACAGATCTCAGTGTAGATGTGAATATGGGCTGTGAGGAGGGAGAAACAGGACAGCTGAGAGGGGAAAGAGAACTGCATACATATTTAAAAGTCAAGAGGATGCAGTACTTAATACTTTTTTTCTTAAATTCATTACTCCTCTAATCCTTGACTTTGTTACCTTTAATTTTGTTGATTAAAAGGCATCATGTGGGCGGGTTAGTCAGTGCTGTAGTGTTACTGAACAGCAGGTAGAGAATAGCTACAGTTCTTTTTGGTAGCAGGACAATTAAAAATGTAATCAACTTTGAAAACTGAAGGGTAAAAAAGAAATACCATGAATTGACAGGGATCTAAATAATTTAAGTGTCTGGATAGCAGACAATCATTGCAAAGCTCTAGAATTTGGATAAATTCCTTTTAAAATTTGGAGAAGTCAGATAGAAAAGAGATAATTTTTCTGATTGATCATTGCATACAAAAAGGTATGACTTCTGCGTCTTGCAAGAGAGCATAATGTAAAAGCTGAAAAATATACCATAAAACACAATACTGAAAATTTCCATATCACAGCTGCTCCGAGTACATAACAAGGAGAGTATTAGTAATGTCCAGATGTACATAAGTCTACAGGGATGCCTCTTGCCAACAGCAAAATGAAAGGAATGACAATGTCAATCACATCCAATAGACTATGTTAATGTTTTTCAAACAGTTCTTTCACACTCAGAAATAGTGCTCATTAATAATGGATAGTACTGTATGAAGGAGAAGGGATGTTGCCTACACAACTGATGAAATTCATTGTTCATTGTTCACCTCCTCTAAACAATGAACTGCATTTCTGCAGGATGATTTTTCTTTTGTCTTAAACTATGCCAATTTGGTTTCAAATCTTGTAAGCTAATTGGCCCCTTTCCTAAGTGAACAAACATGGGATGTGTGGCACTGATGCACTGCCCTGTCCTCACATTTCTCTCTTCATCTCCACCTGTCCCTATTTCATGTCACCTTCTTTTTAATCAAAGTTTTTGACTAGCACTGCTGAAATGTGCAAAAAAGTTCTCAAACTTTCAAAACTGCCTTGAAACCCTGATGGTAAAACCAAGATTGAGATTTTCTCTCCTCCCTCCCTCCCTCGCTCCCCCCTCCCTCTCTCCCTCCTTCCTTCCATCCTTCCTTCCTTCCTTTCTATTTAAAATTCTTCTCTTTTTTCTTTCTCTGCTTAAGATGTGCAAGCAGCTGTCAGTTGGGCCTGTGGGTTTGCTGATATATTTGGAGGTTTCCAAATTGTATAATCAAATATAAGAATTGAAAAATTACTGAAATTCAGTAAAGTTACCAATTCCATGGAGATTAATTTCCTAACATACCACTTTCTTCAGCACCTAATCATATCTCTTTGACTAAGAAGCCATTTGGAGTCAATTTTGTGTAATGACCTCCATTTTAACATTTTTAAGCAAATGCTTTTTTAAAAACAGCTTTGAATATCAGACCAAATGCCTATTATTCTGTTCACATTAAAAGCTACCTGTTAGCAATATTTGGGAAAATCCATGTAAAAAAATATTCACAGGATACCAGTTAGAACTATAGGAAAATTTGTATTTATACTAAACTCTATCATAATGATGCCTTTCATGTGAAAAGTGAATTGCCAAATGAAAATGACAATTTATGTTAACATATATAGCAATAAAAAGATAAATTCTATCTTTAGGCATAGATCCAATTGCCAGCTATTTGACACATTGAAGTTTTCCCATCTCTATAATTACAGGAATGATTTCGTATCAATGGGGATTCATTTGTCTCAGTAAAGGTATGTCTTATAAAGGGATGAAAAGAAGTGCAGAAATAGTCAATTATTCCAGGATCCAAAGAAGCAAAGAACGAATAGTGGTAGACAGAATAAAGCCCCACTATCCCCAAAGATGTCAAAGTACTAATCCCTGGAACCTGTGAATGTGTTATGTTTTACGGAAAGTGGAATTAAGGTTGCAAAAGGATTTTGGGCTAATCAACTGACCTTAAAAAGGGGGATTATCCTGGATTATTTGGGTGTGTCCAATAAAATCACGAGTGTTCTTAAAAGTGGAATAGGGAAGCAGAAGTGAAGGTCAGAGTGATGCTAAGTGAGCAAGACTTGACCCACCTTTTCTGGTTCTAAATATGGAGACAGGGGCCCAGAATCAAGGAATACAGCGACCTCTAGGGGTTGTAGAAGGTAAGGAAATGGATTCTCCCCTCAACTTTCTGGAAAGAAAAGAAACACTGCCTTGTTGACCTCTTGATTTTAGCATAGTGAGACTTGAGTTGGACTTAAAGCCCATAGAATTCTAAGTAAATAAATTTGTTTTGTTTTTAGTTACTTGGCTGCAGTAATTTGTTATAGCAGCCTTACAAAATTATTACATCATATAACTGAACTTTTGAGTGTAGTCACATTTTGTCTTTGTACTTCAAAATGAAACATATTAAAAAATAAAAAACCTTTCCAGATCGTCAGTCAAAATTTCTGACTCACTAAGTTTGCGATGAAGGAAAGGAGAAAAGGTAAAAAGTATACAACAGTACTTACTTCACTTGTATTATTGTAACTTGGCCTCAAACTCTGGATCTGACAGCTGTTTAAAATGGACTCCTTCATAGATATTTCCATGTGCCCTTTGGAGCCTCTCCTGCTGAGTATTTCTGATGGGTACTTCTTTATCTATGAGGATTCAACCAGAGAAGCAGAATCAGTAGGCGCTCTATGGATATATAGATTATTACAAGGAATTGGTTTAATCAAATTGTGGGGCCCTCTAAATAAGTCCAAAATCCTCAGAGCAGGCATTCAGGAAAGGATGATCATAAGCAGGTTGAAACCCAAAGAACAAGGACTGAAGCCTGTTACCCAATAGTCAGAATATCTCTTTCTCATTTAAAGGGTTCTAAGTGATTAAATCAGCTCCACCCAAGATAATCTCTTAAAGTCAATGGATTAGGAACATTAATTACATTTGCAAAGTCTTTTTACAAGAGCACCTAGAATCATGGTTGATTGAATAATTGCATGTGTATGCTCCAAAATAGTTGCTACATTCCTTTCTTCCTCAAACTCTCATAAAATAATAACTTTTGAAGCCTCCATCCCCTTCCCATCCAGAAATATTAGAGAGCTCTGGAGAGTGTAGTTTAGCTTAGACAATTGACACAGCACAAAGTCATCACAATTCCTCCATTTAGGGTATGCTTCTTCTATCTTGCCATTTTTTATTCCCAAAAGAACACTCTTACTACCTCTTACTAGCCTCTTACTAGCAAGTGTTTACCTTATCCCTCACCTCAGCCCATTCCTGACGTCCTCCAGAATTTCAGAGATAGCAGGGATGGCATGAATCTCGAGGTAAATGTGTGGTCAGAGTTGGAGAGAAAGAGTATATTGTGCATAGCTCTCATTAGTAAACAAAAAGGAGACTGTTTACTATTTAATTTCCAGGGGATCCTATATCTTGCTTCTTTAAATTTATCCCCTGGCACTCTTCTTGATCATTGACCTCCTTGGTGCCAAACTGAACACATCTTGGGTCTTTGTGTATGTTCTTCCACTGGCCTAGGATGCTAGTCATGGGATTTCACATGGGTTCTTCCCTAACTTCAATAAGGTCTGATCAATTATTATGTCCATGGTGATCACTCTTTTTGCCTTCATGTTATTTCATTTTTATTGAACTAATCAGCACCATAGATTTCAATATATGTTTGCTTACTTGTTTTTTGTTTTTTGTTTTTCTGCTCTCCCACTGGAATTAAAACTCCATGAAAATAGAGACTGTGTCTTTTTTGTTCAACATTGCATTTCTAAAAATCAGAAAAGTACCCAGAACTGTCAGTAAAATATAATTCATTCTAAAGTTTGGTTTTAATGAATGAGCAATTGAAGTTTATCAGGCACTAAAGGAAATATTCCCAGACATTTGGATATCTTGGTATAGAACAGATGTTCACATTTTAAAATTAATAACTATTCCATTTATACCCATAAGTTTAGAAAAACAAGTTGTTTATTTGTCTTATAAAAATGATTCTCAGTTCATAATTATATATTGTTTGCAATATTAGGAAAAGCTTAATAAAGAATTGCTTTATTGATACAAAAATACACACAAACTATATAGCACTAAGAAATGTAAATATCTAAGTCTTAGCAAACAGGTGGAATTCAACAACCAGGGTCCAACAGATGCTTGGAGGAGACTGCAATAGTATAGACTCCCACATCAGAGAGGGCATCTTCACAAAAGAGAGGGGACTGAGCTCTAATAGCTTTTCAAGTTCCCTCTCCTCATCAAGGAACATGAGAGGCACTCCCTTCAAGGGGAGGTATTCAATTTGGTTCTCTTCAGGCAGGTCAAAACTCTCAAAATCCAGAGGATTGAAGGGAAAGATTTGTTCTATTTCTGGATAAATGTCATCCAAGGCAGGAACAGAGCTTTTTGCTTTAACAGCCTTCTCGGTTATCTTTTTGGCAGAGAAGGTGTGCTGTTTTTGTTTGAGGGGTCCATTAGTTTTTACTGACTTTTCTATAGCTCTGTTGACAGTTCCCAAAGACTTTCTGGCAACACTAGGTAAGGCTGGTGGAGCATCAAATATTTTGCCAACTCACAGTGTTGAAACCTGAGATCTCCCATCCAAGGCTTTGACCACTGAAGAGTAGGGCTCAGGGCCCAGATTCTGCCCATCCTTAGGAGCCACGTGGGTACCTGTCTCTCCATTTTCCTTATCATCAAAGATGAAAGTAGACATTCCGGATTACTCCAAGGTTCCACACTCATAATTATATTTTTAAAAGTTTTTTTTTTTTAATATAGAATGAATACTTACTATTGGAAATTCTCAATATGCTAAATGGTAACTAAGAGATGGGAATATTAACAGAGATCTGAGTTGTATCACAATGAATACTATATATCTATTTATCCCTCTTGAATGGAAATATATACACACATTTGCCTTGTTCATCTCCCCATAGCAGTCAAGTATAATCTCATTAAGGAATCAGTATTCACACTAGTGGTCTATGAAAAATATGGATACCGGCATCCTCTCATTGTATTGATTGTTCAATTCTAAAGATAGGTCAAATTTTTTAAAAAAAAATTAAACTTGTGTTTTGCATGGAACACCCACAAGAATACCTAAACTGAAAAAAGGCATTGTCAAATAATGATGAGAATATTACTCCTCTCTCACTGGGAGGTCATATGTCCCAACAGATGTGTGACTCTCCAAGATTACACCTGTTGTTATGGTTAATAACACTCCTTTTAATGCACTAACAGATCCTAATTTGGTTTATCAATTATATCCTTGACCTAATTGAAATAAACAACATGATGGATGGAAAGAGGGACTTAAGTATGGCTATCTCACAGGTTAGAAATTAATAAAAAGATCTTGTGAAAAATTTTATACAAGTATATTAGAGAATTTAGATGAGCTAGATATATTCATTAAAGAAACAATGCATTACACTAAAATCATTAAAGAAATTGAATGTGTTAAATATTTCCCACAAAAAAACACCTGACTTAGATGGTAACATCCAAAGAACAAATAATCCAATTTTAGCAAAATTCTCCCAAAGAATATAAAAAGATAGAATAATTTCTCACTCTTTATGAGGCAAACATAATCTTAATATAATGTTAGACAAGAATGCTACAAAAAAAGGAGAAACTATAAAACAGTCTTACTCTTGAACTTAGGTGCAAAATCTAAAACAAAATATTGGCAAAGCAAATATAACAATTCTCCTCCATATAAAATCCAAAGGATTAATTAAGCTAATAGGCATATATAAAACATTATACTAAACTATAGAATATGCATTCTATTTAAGATCAAAGTCCTTTTTTCCAGTCTAAATCTTTCCTGTTAGATAAAGTCCCCTTAGACTCTGTTCATAGATTTGTACCTACACCTGCCAAATTCGAAATTGTCCACAATTGCATTCAGCATCTCTCTAATTTTCTTTCACATCCTCTTTATTCTTACATCAAACATTTTATGAAGCAAGAACTCTTGGAGTCCTCATCAACTACTTCCATTCCTTGCTAAGACGCTTCCAGTTAGTTACTAAATCCTATCAATTCTATTGCTGACAAAGCCTTAAGAGTGGCCATCTCCTTTCCACTTCATTGACCATACCGTAGTTTGGTCCTTGTTATTACCATTTGAACTAACTCAGTAACCTCCAATTTCATTACCCCATATGCATTTTTGAGACCTCTGCATATTGACCTTTTCTTAAAATTCATAAATCTGATCATTACTTTCTTTTTAAACCCCTTTTGTGGTTTTGTATCCTCTTTAGTGTAAAATCTAATCTCAGCATAACATGGGTTTCTGGCTCCTGTGTTCTAGATGCATCAAAATAGAAGCTGTGTACTAAGCTCTAACAATACTAAATTATTTGCATCCCTGAAAAATCAACATATTCAGTTATATGTCTTTGTTTTTGCAAATGCTCTTTCTTTTGCTTCTAATATTCTTTCTTTTCTTCTTAAATAGTTCATCCTTAATTCTTTAAAGTGGCCAATCAGAGGAATCAAGTTCTCCAAGGATTCTCAACTGAATTTTCTTTACCTTTCTCATGCCCACACCAATTTGGTTCCTGTTGAACTTACCACACCGTGTTTTAACTCTCCTTTTACTCTTCTGATGCTTTATCTAAAATGCAGCTCCTTGAAAGAAGGGGCCAGGACTTGACCTATGTGTTCATAGTGCCTACTCGATTTACTCAATAAAGGTTTGTTGACTGAGTGAACAAATGAATATAATGATGTAAAATATGAAAGCATATGCATTAAATATACATTTGTATACTTCCAATTTTGAAAGCAATTCTTTTTTCACAAAAGTATGAAATAATTTTTCCTTTTGAACCTCCTTAGTTTATATTTATAGAAACAATGTACGTATTATGCAATTTTAAGGTAGATAAACCATTACTATAGAAATTAACTGTTGAATGAGTTAAAGTATGTACTTGGACTTTTCTGTTCCATTTAGGGTTGCTGAAGAATTTTAATATTAATTTTGAACACTTGAAAGAAAAATAAAGCCTAAGTAATCAGGAAAAAGTATACCAATTTTTGGCATGTGGTATGCATTTGCTGAAGCAGAAGCCTGCCATATGCCATACGTGATATGCCACCCAACTTTGCCATCATGTCAGTGAATGTGTTGTATCCTGCAGCCAAGCCACATGGGCATGCCATGCCTTTCACTTCAGCATTTCTAAGAACATTTTTCCACTTAATTCTGTTGCACATGGTATCCATAATCTGTTAGGCAGAATTCTGCCCATTTTGTCACCTTTAACATCTGAGAACTCTTATGATGGCGCCAAATTAATTGTTCTTCTGATTTGAATCAGATGTGAGTCATTCTGGGTGAAATTTCTAAAAGGGTTTCCAGTAGTCACTTTTCCATAAAAATTGAAGCAAGAATGGGTAATGGCACATACAAGAAACCACTTGGAGTGTAGTAAATTGCATGTGTGAGTTTTTTCACTCACACATTCGTTCAATGACCAAATATTTATTGAGTCTTCACAATGTGCCAGGCACTGAGCTACGTGTTACGGGGGAAAACAAAAAAGAAGAGTAGTAAACCAGGATTCTGTGCTTCAAGGAGGTTGGAAGAAAAAGGCAACATTTTTTAAAAGATGTGTTTATTTTCATTCAAGTTATTTTATGTCATTTATAAAATGATTTCATTTCAAATTTCTATCCACTCAAATTTTCTTCTCACATTTTTGCAAAAAGAAAAATGTAGCCTATGAATATAGCTATCATTTCAAGACAGGATGCTGTATGCAATGATTAAGAAATATAGTGAAAAATCAGGGAAATTCTTTGTAGAAACAAAGCAAACACAATTTTGCACAGCTTGTTTATCTGTATATTTCCAGTAAAGTCCTGTTTTTTTTTTCTGCAGAAAAGACAGGATGAAAACCATTTCCTAACAGCTCTCCCATTATTCAATTTGGAAGACAAGGGAAATTTTTAAAAATCTTTTTTAACTTAAAAATATATATATATAAATATATATATATATATAGAGAGAGAGAGAGAGAGAAGGTCAGTAAGAAAAGTGCTGTTCTCAAAAGATGTCAAGTAAATACTTAAGTGAGTCAATGTGCCTTTTTGAAAGAAGAAAATTACAATTAGTGAAGAAATTACTGCAGACTGATGCAATGAAATAGGTATTTTCAAGGCTAATTTGAAAATCAAAGACTGGAATGTACATGGACTATCAATAGTAACCAATGTTTATGAATGGAAAGGGTTATGTTTCACAGACTTTGACATTTACATGCAAATCTGAATTGAATTTTTAAACATGAGAACTTTGCTTGCTAGTTCATGTATAATCCTATAGGCAGCCATTCAATTTAGGCTGTGTGGCATTTTTTAAACTGTTAGAATGTTTCAATATGCGAGAGATGGCCTGGGTGAAATTGAAGGTAGCTTTTGGGTCAGAGAGTTATTTTTCCCTAATAAATAAACATTTAATAAACCTTACTATTTAACTCTATATCTATCTTCCAGAGGTATCACATGCATAAAAATATCTGACAGTGAAATATACCCTATGACCTATTAATTGTTCTTTAGCTAACTCCACATTAAAACAATAACATCAGAATAACATCAGAATCAGAAGATTCTAGAGAACTTATATTTTTAGATAGATATTTATTTTAAGAGAAAGCCTCATTACCAAAATATATAATTTATGCCTATCCCTAGTACCTCCAACCAATTTTATGCATGACATTATTAGAATACTGCTTGAACAAATAATAATATAGGAACAATAGAAATTATGTTTGGCATAGACACAGAAATACCTGAATCTATTTAATGAAGATGTAAACTCTAGAAATTAATATTATTGGACAATAAAGTAACTTGCAATTGCAGGTATAGAGATAGCCATGACCATGGGCCAAGATAAATCAGAGTCTGTCAAAGACGCTTATGTCTGCCCATAACTCAGTGAGTTTTCATCACTGTTACAGTGAGAATAACAAACATTCATGAACTCATTCTTTTGGTCATTGATATCAGATATGACATTTGTGCCCTTATGCAACTTTACAATTATTTTGGCTGTCCATGAATATATTGGTATAGTGTAAAGAGCAATGACTTAGAAATTGTGAGACTTGTGTGCTTGACATTAAATATCTGTAACATCTTGGAAAATTTCTCAGCTTCTTTAAATGTGAACTTTCTATTCTGCAACATGAGGAAAATGTCATGTTTTAGACCTTTGTGGTGCTTTATATCACTAGTATTTATGATTCTAAATCAATGATCAGAAAGGGCTTTATAGTAGTATTACAGTGTTATTAGTATTTATAATAATATTAGATTCATGCAGGCAGACACAGTTGGATCATATTTATTTAGAGGCTCACCCTCAACATTCCTGTGCTGACCCTTTTTCTTTCCTTCCTTCCTTCCTTCCTTCCTTCCTCCTTCCTTCCTTCCTTCCTTCCTTCCTTCCCTTTCTCCTTCCTTCCCTTCCTTCCATCTTTCCCCCTTCCTTTCTTGATTCCCTCCTTCTGTCCATTTTACTCCAATTTCTATAGACTGGAACCTGTAGGATTTTATTATTGTTTGTTTGGGCATGTATGCATTTGCATGTGTGTGTATGCATTTATGTGATGTTTACGAGGACGATTACAGAAATTTGCATTAGCCTCCCCACTCTGATACTGTTGGAAATTTTAAGCCCCATACTAAATTCCTTGTAAGTTTCCTGGTCCATCAAAAATTCCCTTTATCCTAAATATTCTCCATTCTGTGAATTTCCTATTCTCATCCATATCACATCTGAACATATATTAAATATTTTCTTCTATTTTTAGCCTAAATTTTAAATCAGAGTCTTCCTGCTTGCCTGGATATAGAATACTTCTGGGCCATAGAGAAAAGAAAAAATTCTAGTGATACTAGAAAGTTCCGTTATTGGCATTGTAATCATATTGTCCTGATGTACCAGAAGTAAAATTATTGAGGAGGTATCTTTTTTGGACAACTGATCAGTATTTTAAGGTTTTCTGTGAGAGGTGAAAGAAATGAAATCTCTCAGACCTCAGCTGAATTATCTATTTACTCATCCTCATTTTCAAAATTTTAGCCAATAGATAGTGTTTCTTTTTTGAAACTGACATTAATCTATTTTTTTTTCATTAAGTTCAGGTTTGAAAGCAGAAATAGTAAAATGTTATACTAATGTTGTCTTAATACCTGTTTCCTTCCATATACCTCCAAAAAATCCTAGCCCCTTCTCTAAGGTTAATTATAAAGCATCAAGGACAATTGTTTTCCACATAACATAGCTTTCCATAGAAAGCACCTAAAGGCCAAGAATGTATTACTGGGCAGTAGGTAGGTTTGTAGTTAGGGGATAGTAAAAGGAATCTAGAAATTTTTAGTATATTTTATTCCCATGGTTCAATTAAACTTGAACAAGGGTCTATCCCTATGCTCAAATGCTGGCTATTTACTTTCCACTAGTTTCTTTCATTTGTTTTTTAATTTATTTTTATTTTTTATTTTGATGTGAGCTTGACTATGAACCAAAATGGCTTCTGTAGTGCATAATTAGTCAGAGAATTGTATTTTCTTCTATATTTATTAGTCAACTGGTATCAAACAAAGAAACAAATGAACAAAGTCACACAATGCCCTTGTACCACAGAAGTTTGGTCGGTTCTTTAAAGTTCTTTAAGCTTTTGCTGCCTACTGTTTCTAAAGAGTGGATACAATAATAGTGATTCATTCTCTGACTGAGCCTACAAGATAAGGTATGAAAAAAAGATAGACTTAAAAGGATTATAAAACCATTGCAAGGATCCAAGATAGTGAGTAGGGAATGGCAGGCTGCACTTCTCCTCCAGAAACTGCAGGAAGCTAGGCAGGGTTACCTGACAGAAGGGAAGCCACGGGGCTGCAGGGGCAATCAGAGAGGGCAGCTAGAGACAGAGCACCCAGTTGGCTGGGGGAGAAGGAAGCTGTGGGACATAAGGCAGGCAAGCCAGCATCCAGCTGACTCAGAAGGGGAGGGAAGCCAAGGAAGTGATTTGTCTGGCAGACCAGCACTCAGCTGGCTCCATTAGTGAGGAAAGCTACAAGGTGACCAGGGGAGCTTCCAGGTGTCCAGCAGGCTCTCAAAGTGGGGGAGTTGTGAGGCAATCAGGTGTGGGGACTGGCACCCAGCTGGCTCAGGGGGAGAGAGGAGTAGAGACGGGATGAGACAGGGTGGGCAGACCGGATCTCAGCCAGATCCCAGGAAAAAGAGACCACTAGTTGGTGCTGAAATGGCTCCAGGAAGAGGGGAGGAGGGAGCTGATCAGGCAGGCTGTCATACCCCCCTCCTTGGGAGAGAGAAGAACTGGGCCAATGAGGGAGTGGGCTGACAGATGCCCAACTGCCCAGGAAGAGGGGAGCTGAGAGAGTCAACCCGTGGACTGACACATGCCAAGCCAGCTGAGGGAAAGGGGAACTAGGAGAATCAGCTGGTGAGCTGTCAGGCACCTAACTGACCCAGAGGAGAAGGGAGCCAGAAAGAATCCAATGGGTTATCAAACACCCAGCTTGCTCCCTAGGGGAGTGGGAGCTACAGAACAAGTAGTCTCATGACAGGGAACTTAATTAAGAATTTTTTTTAGATTTTAAATCTTTAAAATTTATTTTAAACTTATTTACTTTTTCTCTAAAATCTAGTTTCCTTACCTATGGAGGGCAGGCCATGGGGTAATTGAATGGTGAGCAGTGGCAGCCTGAGAGGGTTGCTACAAAGATATAGAATAAGTGGAATTAAGTGTCAAAGAGGACTCTTAACACAAAACAAAATGGAATAAAATCCTATACTAGAAAGATAAACTAACAAACTTAATAAGCCTATCAAGACGAACAGATGCCTAGACATCAGCAAAAAATTGCAAGCCACACTAAGAAGTCTAGTGAATGAACTAAAAAGCAGGAGGAGACACAGAATATGAAACAACTAATCAAGGATGTCCAAACAAATATCATAACTCAACTTAATGAACTGAAAGAAGAGATTAAGATATTAAGAAGACTCTGGGGGAATATACAGAAGAAATTGTGAACATAAATAAAAAGATAATGGATCTGATGTTGATGAAAGGCACACCACAAGAAATTAAAAATACACTGGAAGTACATAACATCAAATTTGAAGAGGCAGAGGGAAAAAAAAATGTGACAATGAAGGTAGAGCATTTGAAACCACACAAAAAGTAAAACAGTTGGTTAAAAAATACAAAGGATTCATCAGGTACTCAGGGAATTGAATGACAACATGAAATGCACAAACATATACATTATAAGCATCCCAGAGGGAGAAGAAAAGGGAAAGGGGACAGAAGGAGTGTTGGA